>RJWH01000417.1:548171-707589 GCA_004363575.1 Solenodon paradoxus
CTGCGGGGATTTTGAAAGATTTATTCAAATTGTGTTCATTTACATTTTGCTCAGTTTGAGAAGAAAGTGAAAAAATTATTTAGAGAATTGAAAGCAAGACAGATAACAGTGGTTAAAAATTAGAAACTTTACCAGGAATAGGGGAAACTTATCTTCACTAACCAGATGGGAACAGAGCCCAATGTTAAAGTAGCCACATACGTCAAAGAAAAATGCTGAGAACAGCCAAAAACCCTTTGCTTTATGGATAAGAAAACTCCTGATATCCCTACAAATTACATTATGGTGATAAAGAATAATGAAATAAAGTCCTAACAGATTAGGTATCTAGTCACTAGGAAATAATGAAAATGTGGGCAAAACAGTAAAATATTGAAAGAGGATATGGAAACAGAAAAGAGGAAGAGACACAATAAGTTTTCTGCACTGCAGATGCCAGTAGAGAAATGGAATCAACCCTCCATGAACTTGGTCCACTGACAATGTCACAGGTGAATTAAATGGAAAATGGTTGATATGCACAAATTATAATGTTACTAGAACTCTCTATACTGAGGAATGTACAGCATCTGGAAATATATGTAGGAGACCTGATTTCTTGGGGGATAATTGGGAAATTAATGCTTACTATCATTGTTGATTTGCTACTAATACCTTGAGATACTAAGTTTTGCAATAATGCTCAGCTGAATATTGATGCCTAGGTTTCAGGTTATTAGTAGATACCCAAATAATGTTGTATTTTATTTTGTTTTATCTACTCCTTTGTCAATTACTGGTGACCTAAATTTTGCGGCTAGACAAATCATTCTGGCAGAAATAATGAACATAAATTCTAACAAATATCCCTTAGATATTTGGCATCATGTATTAAAGAAAGGACTAATGATTACTCACAAACTGTATTACAACATTGAGATATATGTATATAGATATATGCATATACATATAGACATATAGTACCCCTATCTTTAGCTGATAATAAAGGCAAAAAGCATTGATCGGTGTCTTTAAATCACCCATCTTCCGTAAAAAGGAAATGACTGAATATTATAGAATACCGCAGCATAAGGTGAGACACACAAATCATTGCAAATAACTTCATAAATGAAAATCAAAACTATGATTAATAGATCTCAATTTCCAAAGTAAATGGCATATTGTTAAACTGACATATAGAAAAATATTGTTCAAGTATTGATTGTGGAATGTGGAATTTCAACAAAAGTAAAAGATTTCTGCTTTGCCACTCTAATGGGTCTAAGCTTAGCTGACCCCAAATTCAAAATTAAATTCTTTGTGTATGTTCACTCTAGCAATAAATTCATTAATGTGTTATAGATTATAGTTAAAAAGACAGTTTTCTTTTGAAATTGTGATGCAAGGTCAGCATCCTAAGAGAGGCAATCAGCATCCTACTGTTCCCTTAGAACAGTTAGCCAAGTACATGGATCTGACTGGCATCTAATGGCCTACCACCCACTAGTTGGCAATTTCATGTTTCTTTGATTTTCTGGAGTTTCTAACTTTTATTACTTTTTCTTCTTAATGTAAACATGTCAGTGTTATATAATATTTTTCAGGTTTGTGCCTGGGAGTATTAACAGTGCACTATACTTTTACCAATTACATGCTCCTGTCTTCCATCAGTTTGAGAGAGCTGGTTGCATTATTAAAAATTCAATTGGGTTTGAAGGTTAAAGACTATAAATAGCCAAAACATGCATAATATTGATTCACTTTTTACAGGTTTAATTTAAGATGTATACCATAGTAGATCAACATCTGTTTACAATACAGTAAGTTCACCGTTTGTTTTTCCTTCAGTTTACAATTAATTCCTTCTACTCCGTTTTCCCCTGCCCTTACTCTTCCCTTCCCCCAATTTTTGATTTGCTTTTTTTTTCTTTTTGGCTAAATACATAAGATGAATTCTAACAAGAATATCCAGACTTTATATATGACATGTAGTGTTAAAAAATTCCATGTATAGAATTTCTTCAGATGAATTATTGAAGAATAATATGAATTCATTATTGCATAAACTTTGTGACGTACATGGTATGTCTGATCAAAGACAAAGTGATGTGCTATAAAATGTGTATTGTACTCTAAATTATATATTCTCATTAATTTTATTTCTGAATTGGAATATAAAATTGCTCAGTCATATCAGAAAACAACTTATAGTTTCCCAAAATATTAAATGTGGAGATGCCATATGACCTAGCAGTCACCCTGTAGTATAGATGTTTAGCTAAAAGGAATAAAAACAAATATCCACCAAATAGCTTGTACAGAAATATTCACTGCAACATTATTCATCATTGCTGAATTGGAAACAACCCAAATGCTTGTCAATTAATCAATACTTTAAAAAGGTTTCATATGTATATCATCAAGTGCTATACAGTCATAAAATTTTAATACTGGCACAACTGAAAACTAGATGATGTTTTAAACACTAGGGTAAATGAAGGCAGCCAATTACAGAAGATCAACTAACATTTGATCCCGTTTAAATTCCAGTATAGAACAGTCTGTAGAGCAGGAAGTGTCTGTATATGCTTAGAGATGTGGAGGTATAATGAGTCTAAGCAATTTTTGTTGCTGTTATTATGTCATGAAAATATTAGCTTATTGATTATAATAATCACTGTACAACTCTATGAATGTAAGAGAAATAGTTGATTCAGACACTGAATGAATTCCATGGGATGTTAACTATGTCAATAAAACTGTTAAAAGTAAGAAAACAAAGGAAAAATTTCTAAAGAAACAAAATCACTGATTTTCCTTTCTAAATTTCATTATTCTAAGATTGTTAGTGAATGTATATATTAAGATATATGAATTTAATGGCACATTATTAAACAATCCACTACATTCCTTTTTATCATTCTATTGAAAGTTATCACCAAGTGAACTTAGCATTTAGTTTTGATTTAATACTTTCTCTTCCTTTTAGATCTATTAGGATATAATATATTCTAAATGTAATAGGCTATAATTTAGAGGTGCAGCATAGTGCAATTCTATTCTTTCTTTAAATGCGACTGTTTTTCATATTTAAAATTTTAAATAAGGCAACAAGAACATTTCAGTTCAAAAAATAATACAGTTAAGTTTGCTCAGTGTATGAAGTATAAGTCTACAATGAATATTATTTATAAAATATGGATTTTAGGCTTGCTTGCCTAGCAACATTATTCCCTATTTCCAGACACATGACACATGCAGGCTTGACTTACTCCTAGTCAACTGACATTGATGTGACAAACAATTTGCAATCATTTCTGTGTCGTGTCATTTTGAGTGTTTATTTTGTGTCACATTTTTAAGTTAATATTTCAAATAATGCTGGTGCATACATTAGTGGAACTTAAGAATCAGTAAGCTTGAGAAATAGGAGAGAAGTGAAAAGGAAAAAGGAGTAAAAATATCTTCGATGAGTTTTTCAGAAGTGCATCTTTATTTAATCGGTTGTTGGGTAGAAAGTTAAATTGCTGAAAATGTATATATAGAAATAATTCTCCCTGTAGGCAACTAAAAACATTGAATTAGGTGATTTTTTGAAAACAAATGTCATGTATTCTATCTCAACATGAATCTATGTAAGGAGATAGAGGTGAAATCAAATACTAAAATAAAACTCTAAAGAAGGAAGGTAGAAAAGTTTTGAAATTATTGCAATTGTATTTTTACTTTAACATTTATGTTTCCTCAATCTCCTTAATCAGTGGTCTTCTAATAATTTTATTACATTGATATGTTGGTAAAATAATTTAGAGTACTCACTCTCTAGGCATGGCTAAACTTATATTTAATGTGCCATATAAAGTGGAGAAAGTGTAATATTTAATATATTTCAATATTTTAAAATAGCTAATTAATTACTATATTGTAAAATACATAAAAACCTTAAGATATTATCCATCATTAAATCAAGCCAGTTATTGTCATTTGATGCAAGTCCAGGTTTCATCTAATCTATTTTATAAATTTCATTTATATATAGGATACATATTGGAGCCCATTAAGGCTTAAAATAGTGATATGATGATCAGATTCAGTATAACCTGCTTATAAATGTTTATCTGTTCATTTCCTTTTTCTGTATTTACTGTTTGGAGCCAAGAAGATATAAGTTATTTCAATGGTCAAAGCCATATTCTGCCACTAATTAGAGAAGTGATGATTTAGAGCATGGATTTTAAAATTGCAAAGGTTTTTGTTTTGTTGCTGAATTTAAGTTCAAGTCTTTACAAGTTGCAAAGGTTATCTAGTGTCTTTAAACTTCAGGTTCCTCACCTGTGAAATGAGAATGATAATAATTTTTACTTTCCTTAAGGATTTTGTTATAATTACATGAAATAATGCCTCCCAAGCGCTTATATCAGTCACCAACACTTAATTTCACTCCATGAGTTGTAGCTTTAATTATTTTTGTTGTAAGTATGTCTAGACTAACAAATTAAATTAACTTTCATCCTCAATACTACCTTTTAAATCTAATTTGTCTCACTTAAATATAACTCCTCTCAAATATCACCCTGTTCTCACAATTTAACTATTCCTCAGTCTTTCCTGATCCCTCACTGTAACAAACTGCAATAGTTTCTTCATGCAAAAATCTAATACTTTAAAATACTTTACATAATCTACATTTATTACAATTTTTCATGTTCTTGCCAAATTCCAGAATCATTTTCCCACCAAATTTCCCACCATATTAAAATTTATTTTAAGCAGGGACTGTCTTTAGATTTCTCAGGAGTCCATTAACACAAAGTGAGTGCCTTGCACGTAATGGTTTTGCATTAACATCTTAAGAATGAAGATAAGTATGATTTTCAAGCACAGAATTTTTAGACTGTGATTTAAAAGCAGAGTACTTATGCCTGTAACTTTACATTTTGTGTATAAATTTTACATTTCTCTATTAACTGTTAAAACCTTTAGAATTTCTGTAAAAATGTAATTAAAAAAATTTAGATAGGAATGTTCTAGAATTCCCTTTTTGACTTTTGTTATATAAAATAAAGCTGATGCAAATGACACTAATAAATAGGAAACTTGTCTGAAGTTCCATTGTATAGAGTGTTGTTCTGGTATATTACTTTAGTTTCAAAACACTTTTGTGTACATACACACACATACATAGCCATCTAGCTCTCTTGAATGAAATGATTAACAAAAACATCTTGACACTTCTTTTATAATTTTAAAAATACTTCTAGTTTTATTTTGTATATTAAGTATCACAGACCTCCATCTTACAGATTTTCTAAATATATTTATATGATATTTTGTCTAAGTAGCAAATATTAGCAAGTTATCAATGAGTTTATCTTTGGAAACAATGAAATGAAAATAAAAAGTTCAGCTTTTTCAAGACATGAATATACAATGTTTGAATAAATTTTGATATGACAGAAATCTAAAATAGGATAAAACATATATTTATAAAAGGAATTCAAAATAACTCATGTCCTAAAGAAAAAAAATACTGGAAAATAAAGAGCATGCTTGGAGGTGAAGTTTAACACTGGGCTGTATTTGAGTTATTTGAAATCTAACTGAAGCACTTTTTCTGGTCACATACTAGATTTAGCTTCAATGTTCTTTACAAATAGTAGCTAGCACTCATCACATTACATAACTGAAAGGCAAAATAGAAGCAAAAGGATTAACTTGCTTTTTCAATGCTACAGAGAGAGTAGCAGGTAGGCAAATTTTGTGTTTCCTTCATGATTTTAATCCCCATGCTTTCATACGTGTATTATAAGTTTTAGTAGATCATAGAGAAATAACTGTGATTGAAGACTTTGTCAATTGCATTTTTAACTATATGTCAAGTCAGTGTATAATAAAATAGTGTTTCCAAATTATAATGTTCAAAGAAAGGGTTTTAATCCTCTTTCCCTGTGTATCTCATCATCAAGCATAAGTTGAAAACTCTATAAACTATTATCTGTCTTTCTATCATCATCTATATCATCTAGCTAGCTAGTTATATATTGGTGTGATTTAGTAGGATTTTAATAGTCACTGATGCTCCATTGAATCATAGTGGAAACTTTTTGAAGTTGAATATTACCTCAGGCAGGAAAAAACAAGGAAGTTGTTATTTACCCCCATTGAGTATGATAGACAGTTTGTCATAATATTTGTTGCAATTTATTGGCATTAATACTTTACAAGAGATTGGCATGGTAGAGAAATAAAATTGACCCCATGGAATACACCAAAATGAATTATTTGCACTAAGACTTACGAGTCATGCCAATCTCAGGTACATAATTGGAGTGACTGATTTTTTCCAGGTGATAACTCAAATGTCATTTGTCCTTAAGCCCCTCTGTTACCACAAATATATGATGAAATAACACTGCATGTAGTACAAAGAGAAAAGTATTGGGAGTTGGTGAATATATGTATACACTTATGAAACTATATAGTTGGGTTAGTTGTGTCTCAGTATCTGTTATTTTGATTCTTTGATAGATATCCTGAATTGTACTTGGGCAGTTGCAGTTAAGTAATATAACAAACACACACACACCCTCTACAACCAACATACACACAATGTTTATTGCATTAGTAAAAAATAGCATTAATTTGATTTGAAAATGTTTGGTGTTCAATTCTATTAAAGATTAGGTGGAAAGTATTGATATATATATATATATATAATGCAGTTGCAATTCACAGTTGAAATACTACACATCTTATTTTCTTGAATCAAAACAAATTACTAGATATCTTAATATTCTGGCCACTTTCTTTTGCTCTTTACCCCAAATAATGACAATAGACGTTATGCTGCTCAATATTAAATACTGTTGTAAAAAGGATATGTAGAAAGCAACAATCTGCATAAAAACTCTTATTCCATTTCTTGAAGGAATCTGTCAATTTGTCCCCACTATGAGATCCATGTCTGAAATTTCCTCCTTAACAAAAACCTAGAAAATAATCCTTTCTCCCCGAGACACAAGTGTGTCTGATAGACAAAGTGAGTCACAAAGCAGAAAGTCTGTTTTACCTAAGACAGAGTTGCAGTTTAGCTTTAACTCTATAGGTCTTTGGCTTAGTAAACAGATTTTATATTGCTCTTCATCTTTGATTGTTTCTTTCTGTATTTTTCCTGACTCTTAATTTTGCTTATTTTTTCTTCCAAATCTCTATCATGTCTTTCATGAAAGTCAAATAGTATATGAAAACATTGGAAAAGTAGGGATAGATGTACTCTAACTTAATAAAATTGGAATTATTTGGGGGTAGATTAGTTTTAATTAAAATAAAAGAATATATAAAAAGCAGATAATATATTTTAAAATTACAGTATTTTTAAACATATATATAATAGTAACCAAGCACAGAAATGAAAAATGAGAAATACATTTATCACTAATGTGATGAGTTTATATTTTATTTAGTAAGAAACATGCTTAGAAAAATAGATGCAAACTCTACCACTTTAATCAGAGTGAGTAAAAACAATCAACTGATAATTTTTTTGGCATATAAGTGTTTAGCAATCATATAAAGTATGCCTGCTTCCCTTATAATGAGAAGTACAGTTGAAGCAAAATTAGAAAAAATAATAACCTAGGTCAGTAAGTATTCATAAAATAGTGTTTTAGAGTGTCAAGTTGATTTATCCACTAATAAAACAGTTCAGAAGCATGTATCTATGTATTAAGACAATTAAAAATGTGTCCATCTCAAAAATTTTCATGTTCAGATAGTCTAGAAAAAATTGTTAATTGGAAGCATTGATGTACACAAAGATATTAAGTGTAAACAGAAGAAATTAGAAATAGCTTATTTTCCAAACATAGAGGAGGGCTAAGTATCTGCTGATTATTCTACTTAACAAAATTGTATTCAGACACTAACATTTTCTATTGTGGTTAGATAATGTTATTGAAATTCTCTGGAAATATGTTTATTGGTTGAAGATGTTAAGAGAAAAACATTGGACTAAAATAATATCTAGCATTTAAATTGTTTAAATAAACTGTAAAGAGAAAACTTGAAAGAACTAATGGTTATTACTGAATATTTAGACTTCATATAAATAGTTTTTAAAATTTATACTTATCTTTTGATGAATATAATAATAAAATATAATATTAACTAATAGTATACAGTAGATATGAATATTTTTCTGAAGCAATGATGTATTTTTCAACTGTCACATCTAGTTGCCTCTAAAATTTTTTTATTTGTTATTGAGTTATAGGTATCAGTAGCTTTATTTTGTGCAAGATATGTTTTTAATACTTTGAAAATACTAAACTATCCTGCACACATTATTAGCAAAAGATAAGCCATAGCAATCAGGAGCACCAATCCATGTCAATTACAACCTCTCTTACCCGTCATCCTAATATCCTTAATGAGAAGAAATACAGAATGCTGTTTCTCTTTCTGTACCAGAACTGAGGGATTTCATTGTTATTTGAGTTTGAACTCATTCATTATATGAACATAAAGATTAAATGAGGGCTCTTCAAATTAAATCTTATAAACCATCATGGTGTTTTCTAAAATTACTTTTACCACTAACTTTTCAATTTGTGACGTTGAAAGGTTTGGATGTCATTTTACATTTATGGACACCTGTAAAGATTTAGAAATGTGTCAACTCTAATGAGAAGTATAATTTAATGTTTTTCAGATGCTGGTATTTGAATGTAATTTTTATAAAATATGGTTAACTGTGCTTATGATGCAGGTTTCCATAGCAGAAACTCAACTGAACTGATACCACTTTTAGGAAAAAAAAAGAAAAAGAAAAAGTCACTCTTTCATGTAATCATACCACCTTTCACTGGACTTTTTAGGTAACTTTGCTTAATGAAAGTAATAATGGTAATCTACTTAGAATTATAATCAGGTATGTGTTACTCCTTATTTAATTCACTTTGTTGAGATATTTTTCTCTTAATGTTTTTACTTTTCAGGAAATTAAATATAGGTTAGTAAATACCGTGACTATGCACACATTCAAATGGTATTAAACAAATTTCTTCAAGGCTGAAAAATCTAAAAGCAGTTTTCTACATCATTTAAATCAAACTAAGTAGCACTGACACCTTCTGTGTGTCAGCACTATGATCTCTCAGAGTCTCAAAAATACTCCTTATGTATGTGTATTGGTGTGTGTGTGTGTGTTTAAGTATGAGTGTCAGTGACCAATGCTCTTGAATATTATGTTCCTTATACTTGCAATACACTTGATAATGCTAATATTTCTTATTTTGTTCAAAATTCTCATTTCCCAAATCCTTTCTCTGAATGTTTTTCCGTTTCCCTGATACATGTTAACTGAGATTCAGGTCACTTAGACTGAAATAAAGAGTAAATCAGGAGTCAGTTTTATGAAATCCATAAGCAAGTCTGTGAGAATCAGTGCAGTGACACAAAATGGAGTCAAAGTCTGAGATGACAATTGTCAAAATTACTTATCTCTAATATTCCTGTCTCACCTATAGCAGGAAAAAGGAGAGTTGGGTGGAAGGTAATACAAACTCGTGAAGGTCACAGCTCTCCATAAAAATATTGAGATTTAATGATTAAGCTATAGAATACCTTGTTTTTATCACCCTTTAACACCTCTGAGGGATACTCAGGGAAATTTAAAGCTACACATGCCTAATCTGAAAAACAAAACAAAAAACCAAAAAACGGCAAATCAATAATCTAACTTAATACTTTAAAGAACTAGAAAAAGAAAAATGAAATCCAAAGCTAGCAGGAGGAAGGGTATAATATGGAGTGGAGATAAATGAAATAGAGAAGAGAAAAACAAAATCAATGAAAATAAAAGCTGATTCTAAGTAAGAGCAATAAAATTGACAATCATTTAAGCAGACTGGGCTTGGAGAAAGAAGACAGAGACGACTGAAATAGGAGATAAAAGTGCATTTTATACTGCTGAGTCCTACAATAATAATTTTAAGAGAATTTCATAGACAATTGTACACTAACAAATTAAAAACCCGGATGAAGTGGAAAAATTCTTAGAGACATACAAGTGACTAAAACTAAGTCAAGAATAAATTTTGAAAATCTTAACAGATCAATAGACTTACTTATTAATCAAAGCACAGCAAAGCAAAGCACAGGACTAGGTAACTGATGAATTTTTCCAGAGGTTTTGCATGTAATATTAATATTTCATAAATTCTTCCAACAAATGGAAAAGTAGGTATCATTTCCAAAGTCATCCTATAAAATCAGCATTACTCTGATACCAAATCAAGCAAAGATACCACAAGGAAAGTAAACAATAGATTCCCTATGAATTTTGATACAAAAATCATTAATAAAAGCAAACTAAATCCACAGAATTTTTTAATTAAATTGTTTTACTATTTATTTTGCTTACATTGTTATAGGCATTTTAGTATATTCACACTTCAGATTGTGTATATTTCACACCACACCCACCATCAGGTTCTAGTGCCCTTTATCAACACTTTATTTCCTTCTTCCTTTTCTCCCCTCTCCCATCCCCCTGAGAACCACATCTTGTGTCCTGTGAGATTTGGTTGATATTTGTCTTCTCATTTGTTTTATTTCTTTTTATTCTATAGATCAGTGAAATCATCCTTTACTTCTCTTTTTATTTCTAGCTTGTTTTTCTTAGCATTATCACCTCTAGCTCCACCAAGTTTGTTGCAAAGAGCAGTTTCATCTGTTTCCTTAACAGCTGCATAGAATTCCATCGAACGGATATGACAGTTTTTTTTTTATCTGTATGTCTTTTGACGTGCGTTTAGATTGTTTCCATGTCTTGACTATGTGAATTGTGTGGCTCTGAACATCAGGGTGCATATATATTTTTTATAGCTTTTTGCATTGTCTGACTACGTGATTAAAAGTGGAATTGCTGGACTAAATGGCAAAGCTATCTTTATTTATTTTTTTGGAGGAATCCCCATACTGTTTCCAAAGAGGTGGCACTAATTTACATTCTCACCAATAGTGTATTCTCATCACATCCTCTCTAATACTTGTTTCTGTTTTTTTTCATATAAAACACTTTCACTACTCATTTGCATTTCCCTGATAGTGAGTGATATAGAACATTTTTTCATGTGTCTGTAGGTCTTCTGTGTATCATATCTAGATAGTTGTTTCTTCCAATCTTTTGCCCATTTTTTGAGTGTGTCAAAAATACTCATTTGTTTTATTTCTTTTTATTCTATAGATCTTTTCCTTTTTATTGTTGTTGAGACATATGAGTTGTGTATATACTTTGGAGATTTAGTTCTTATCTGATGTATGTTGTGAAAATATCTTCTCCCATTCAGTGGGCTTCGTTTTGCTTTAGTGATGGTTTCTTTTGCTGTACAGAATTTTTTTTGTTTGATGTGGTTCTAATTATTTAGCTTTATTTTAGTTTTCTTTACCATAGATGTTACTTTTCCAAAAACGTCTTTGAGGTTGATTTCATGGAATATTTTCCTACATTTTCTTCTATGTATTTTATGGTTTGGGGGCCTATGTCCAGATCACAGATCTATTTTGAGTTCATTTATATTTGAAATGCTAGTGAGTAATCTGTTTTCTTTCTTTCTTTATCTTTCTTTTTTCATTTTTTTAATCAACAGGTGGTTGTCCAATTTTTTCCAAGACCATTTATTTTATAGACTTTCCTTCCTCCATTGTTATTCCTGTTTCTTTTGTCATAGATTAACTATCAGAAAAGTGTAGTTTTATTTCTGAACTCTTAATTTTAGTTCACCGATCTGTCCTTTGTGTTCCAATGCCAATTATTTTGATTGCAATTGTTATATAGTATAGTTTAAGTCAGAGAGTGTGATTTTGTCACCGTTCTTTCTAGGGATAGCTTTTAGATCTTTTACAGTTTTATATAAAATTCAGTATCAATTGTACAATTTTCTTGAAAAAAAATCACTAGAATTTTCATGGAAAGTATATTAAATCTGTAAATTGGTTTGGTTAGGACAGTAATTCTAACTATTAATTTTTTTCTAGTCCATTAGCACAGAATATTGTTCCATTTTTTTGTCTTTCATTTTTTTTGTTAATATCTTGTAGTTTTCAATGTAGAGGTCTTTCTCATCCTTTGTAAACTTTATTCCCAGGTATTTCATCTTTTTTGTGTTATGGTGAATGGGATTTCTTTTTTTATCTAGTACATTTCTTGCATGTATGAATGCTACTTATTATTGTGTATTGATTTTATATCATCCTTCTTTACTGTATTTATTTATCCCTAGAAGTTTTTTTGTGGAGTCTTTACATAAATCCATAGAATGCTGAAAGCATTATTCACCATGGCCAAATTAAATTATCTCAAAAATGAAAACAAACGGAAACCCAACATAATTGATAACAAAATATTTGAAAAAATTCAGTATTATTTTATGATTAAAAAGTAAAACACAAACAGAGCAAAGTGTGAGATATAGAAACTTCCTTAACAGGAAAAAAGAGTGTTTATGAATAATTCACGGGTAATATAATACTAAAAGATGAAAGATTTAAATTTGTACTCCTACAATCAAAAACAAGACAAGCATCTCAATTTCACTGCTGTTATACAATGTTCTCGAGATTCTAGCAATAAAAATAAATATACAGCACATTTCCCAAGCTAAAAATGAAGAAGCAAAAATTTCTCATTTGCAGATAACCTTATTTATAGAATATCTTTAGAAAGCACACACACCAAAAAATAAAACACTGAAACTGAGTTAATAGAATTTAACAAATATGCTGAGCATAATAGTAACAAGCAAAATGTAGTTGCCTTTATACCCACTACCAATGTAAGACAACTCTATTTATAATAACATTGATGAAGAAATACTTAAACTCATCTATAAAAGAACAATATATTTACACTAAAATCACAAGATAGTATTGAAATAAATAAAAAATAAATAAACACGGAAAGAAATAAAAATGGAAAGATATCTGTACTCACATAATGGAATATAACATTGTTAAATAACGATACCACTTAAAGCTACCTATACTTTCAATGCAATCTCCATCAAAATCCCAAAATCAGTTTCTTTTCATGCATGTAAAAATTCTTTTGAAAATCTAGATATGTTATTTTATGGTTCCTGAATAACCAAAATGTCTTGAAAAAGAAGAATCATACTAGGGACTCACATTTTCAATTTCAAAAATTTCTATAAAGTTATAGTTATTTTAATAATTTGATAGTTGCATAAGTGTATGTATAGATCAAAGGAATAAAACTGAGCACCCCAAAATAACACCATGCATTTTAAGGTAAAGTAATTTCTGACAACTGTACCAGTGCTATTTAATAGAAAAAAAATTATCTCTTCAACAAATGGTCCTAGGCAAAAAGTGTATCTTCTTGCACAGAAATTTGGATTCTTACTTCAAGCCATATACAAAAGTTAAAATAGATGACTGGCTTAAATATAATGTAAAATCATAATCTTTTTAGAATAAAACATTGGGCTAACTATTCTAATGTTGAATTTGCAGTGGTTGATTTTATATGACAATAAAAGCATGAACAAGAAAAGAAATACATTTTGGACTTTTTTAAAGAAAAGGTCAAGGCAGGAATAAAGGTTATAAATCAGAAAGAGAGGAGGAAGAAGCATTTTATTTTATTTTTATTCAGTTATTCACATCGGTTGCTTCCCCTAGTCTTGGGTTATAAACCCAGGTTCTTGGAATGTACATGGACCAAGCTCTTCTGGGGGTGACTGACTTAACTGCTACTCCACATGGCACACCAGTTAAAATGATTTTTTTTTGCTTCAAAGGACATTAAAAACACAAAGACAAGCTGCAGAATATGAGCATGCATTTGGAAATCATACATCTGATATAGGATTAGTATTCAGAATGGAGAAACAACTATTAAAATTCAACAACTAAAAGAAAAGCAACTCAATTAAAAATGGGCAAAGAATCTGAATAAGTATTTTTCTAAATAAATTTTACAAGTAACAAGCACATGGAAATATATTCAGCATCATTAGTCATTAGGAAAACATAAATCAAGCCACTGTGGGATATAATTTATAATTATAAGCACTGCTTAAATAAAAAACAAAATTTAACCCAAATTTTAGGGAAATTGGAACACTTTTAGATCATAGATAGTAATGTAAAATGGTACGAGCACTTTGGAAAATAGTTTGGAAGTTTCATAAAAGAGTTATAAGTATTTACCATATAACCATATGACCTCTTTTGAGAAAACACCTAAAAGAATTCTACACAGATAAGAAACAAATTCTTGTACACAAGTGTTTATACCAGCACTATTCCCAGTAGCCAAAAAGTGAAAAAAACTTCAATGTTCATCAACTGATGAATTGATAAATACAATGGGATATTATTTGATAATTCAATTGCTGCTAAAATGGAACTTTGAAAATATACTAAGAGAAAGAAGCCAGACAAAAAGTCACGTTTTTAAATTTAATTTACACAGAATATCCAGAATAGACTAATTATAGAGACATAAAGCAAATTAGTGGTTTGCAGTAATCAGTGGGAGAATAAAATGGAGAAAAACTACATAATGGCTATAAGATTTCCTTTAGGAGTGAAGAAAATGTTCCAATAATATTAAATGTTGCACAAGATTGTGAAAGCACTAAATATAGTTAATGACAAATTTTGTTATGTGTATTTTCCTACAAAACAAAAATATGTAGTGTATCATGATAAGCCATGTTCTTAGAAAAGAAATAAATATGTATTTAAACATTGTATTATTGTATTGTATATATTGTATTATATATTATTGAATTGTATTATATCAAAAATATATAGGAAGTAAAGTAAGGCTACTTTTTTTTACTTTGCTAATAATACATTTAATTGACTTAGTCATCACAGGAAGGTATTCTTTAATATATTAGGAAATTTAGAAAGGAATTCATGTAAAATATTTTTATTTTTTGAAATTAATTTTTCTTCACTCAATTATTACCTGCTTTTTCATATGGCCCAGAAGTATCAGATTATGTTAAAAAGTGTTATCCCGGAAAGCAGTATCATTTAATATTCTATTAAATAGTCAATGCTTGCCAATAGATATCTAGCTTTCAGGCCCATTATTTTATTGAACCATTCTAACTGTTATAGCTAAATTAACCCATTCACTCTAGTTATTTCCATTATCAGTTAAATACAGAGGTCTCCCAAGTTTTTAACTCTAGCTCTCATCGATTATTGAGTTCTAGTGCCACAATTGCTTGTTAATGGAGAATTTTTTTTCTTTATTGAGAAACTTAGGACTTGAGTAACTCAAATAAAACTAATTTCTGGGGGAAATATCCAAACCCACAATAGGAAAAAAAGGTAATATTATTTGGGAAATAGCAGAACACAGATAATATAAACTTTGTATTGAAAAATTCTAGGTTTTCATAGTTGACCTTGTGATATAAAATGACCTATTAAATTTGTAATTATAGTTCTTGGTGTTGAGGTCCCTGAGCAAACTAGGAAATCATCAAAACTTAAGCCAAATTCCATGAGGGGTTATAAGGTTTTTGAATCAGTTTTTCACTTACCTGAGAGGTAGCAGTAGCAGCAGTTGCAGCAGCAGTAACAGAGCAGTAACCTTCTGGGCATCTTCTTCTTGGCATGATGAGCATGTAAATTCACCACAGTTTTATTAACCATGATGTGAAGAGACTAGAGAGACCCCAGCCTGGGCAGCAGTTCAGAGTTGCTGATCTCCAGCATCAATCTTGTGATCTCCAGTCAGATTTGTATACATTTTTTGGATGAGTAGAAAAAAATATATTCACCCCATAGCTGCTTCTCTTCCTGAGGGGCTGAGTGCTGCAGCCAGCACCTGCACCTGTACATAGACTGAAGATTGGATTTCCTACAGAGGCTGTATTAGCCCCAATTTTATCAATTTTTTAAAATTATATTTATTGAAGGAATATTATAACATTAAACATTCTCAAGGTAGATATCATAGTAGATCAACATCTGTATACATTGTAAATTCATCAGCTTCAGTTTTTCCTTCACTTAAAATCACTCCTTCACAACATTTTTCTCGCTCCCTTCCCACAACATTTGCTTTCCTTGTTTTTGTTAAAAATTTGCTGTTTGATGCAGCTCTTTTTAAAAGATATATATTTTATTTTATTTAGTTCATATGCTTATGTCTCCATATGAGTGCTATCAGATAATGTTTGTCTTTCTCCTTTTGACTTGTCTTGCTAAACATCATTCCCTCCAACTCCATCCATGTTGCTTTGAATGACAGGATCATTTCAATTTTTATAGATGCATAACATTCCATTATATATGTGTATGTATATATATATATATCATGTCTTTTTTATCCACTTATATGATAATGGACATTTAATTTGTTTCCAGCTCTGCTCAAGACTATTGTAGATAAGAATACAATGTACATGGGAATGCATATATCTATGTGAATAAGTGTAATTGTGTTTTTAGGGTATATATCCATTAAAAGGATAATGGTCATATGAGATTTCGATTCTTAGTTTCTCGAGGAGTCTCCAAACTTCTTTCCATAATGGTTGCTACATCTTACACTCCCACCAACAGTACATAAGCATACCCTTTTCTTCACATTCTCTCCAGCACCTATGATTTCATTCTTTTGGATAATAGCCATTCTCATTGGTGTAAGATGGTTATCTGAATTGTTTCAAAAACTGGAGAAGACAGAAATCTTCCAAACTCATTTTATGATGTCAAAATTACCCTGATTCCAAAACCAAAGACATCACCAAAAAAGAAAATTACAGACCCATATCCTTGCTGAATATTGATGAAAAGATCCTGAACAAAATATGAGCAAATATAATCCAACAACTCATTAAACAAATCATATACCATGATCAAGTGGAATTTATTCCAGGTACGCAAAGATGGTTTAACATACATAAGTCAACAAATGCAATACACTATATCAACAAGAAGAAAGGGGAAAAAAAACAAGAACGATCATCTCAATGGATGCAGAAAAGTCATGTGACAATATTCAGCACACCTTATGCTAAAAACTCTCCAAAAAATGTATAAATGGAATGTATTTCAAAATAATAAAGACTGTATATGAAAAACTGACAGCTAACATAATACTCAGCGAAGAATGACTGAAAGTTTTTTCTCTAAGATCAGAAACAAGGCAAGAATGCCTGCTCACTCTACTACTAATCATTATAGTGTTGGAAGTCCTGGCTAGTGTAATTAGATAAGAAAAATGATATAA
Organism: Solenodon paradoxus; assembly: GCA_004363575.1. Lineage (NCBI taxonomy): Eukaryota > Metazoa > Chordata > Mammalia > Eulipotyphla > Solenodontidae > Solenodon > Solenodon paradoxus. Next base: position 565,438 of record RJWH01000417.1, read on the forward strand.
ACTTATCCAAAGTAAAATGATCACTATTTGCAGGTGATGTGATTTCATATATATATGTATATATAGAGAGAACCCTAATACAGTAAAATGTTACTAGCAATAATAAGTAATAAGCAAATATATAAAGTGGCAAGTACAAAATTAAATATTAAAAAATCTGCTGCTTCTATATCCAAATAATGACAATGCAGAGTGAGTATTAAGGAAAATTAATTTACAATTGCATCAAAAAAATGAAATACCTCTGAATAAATGTTAGACATTTTTGAAAGAAATATAAGATGACACTGAGAAATGGAAAGACATTCCAAACTCATGCACTGGAAGAATTAACATAGTTAAAATGGCCATATTACGTCAAGTAATATACAGATTTAGTGCTATTGTCATTAAAATTGCAAAGACATTCTTCACAAAACAAAAAATCATGAAATTTATTTGGAACTACAAGAGAAACAAGGTAGCAAAAGCAATACTAAGAACAAAAATGGAGGTGTCACACTCTTTGACTACAAATTCTACTGCAAATCAGTAATAAACAAGTCTACATGGCATTGGAATAAAAACAGATATACAGATTAATGGAATAGAATTAAAAGCCTGGAAAAATAAACACACATATATGGACAATTAGTCTTTGACAAAGGAGCCAAAGACTTATAATGTAGCAAAGACATTTTCTGTAATAAATGGTGCTGGGAAAACTGAAAGGATACATGCAAAATGTTGAAGCTAGATCACTACCTAAACAGTATACACAAAAATTAATTAAAAGTGGATCAGAGATCTAGATGTAAAATTAGAAACAACAAAATACATAGAAGAAAGCACTATAGGACATTGACCTAAGAAATGTCTTTGGAAACGACTCAATAGCAAGGAAAATAAAAACCAAAACAAACAAATGAGATTAAACCAAATTAAAAAGTTTATGCTCAGTCAAAGAAATTCTCACAAAAATAAAGACCTCCTTTTGAAAGGGAGAAAGTATTTGCACATCATATATCTGACAAGAAGTAAAAAACCAGAATATATAATGAAATCATTATACTAAATAAAAACTAACAATCAATTGCAAAATGGGCAGAAGACCTTAACAAACACTTCTCTACAGAAGATGTTCAAATGGCCAACTGACACAAAAAAAGATGTTCTACCTCTCTTATGATTAGCCCCACTTTTAAATTAAATACTAGGCACCCTAAAGTTAACATATTTGAAATAAAATGAATGGTATTCCCCTCATGTTTTCCTATTTCAGTATTCCTATCTCACTAAGTGTGTCATTGTTAATCCACTCAATCCAGAAACACCTAAATCCTCCTCAACATCTCCTTTCCTTTCAATGCTGTGTACAATTAATCACTAAGTTGTGTCAATTTTACCTCTTAAATCTTTTAATTTTTGATCACAATGATTCCATATTAGTTTCATTTAATATTATTTCTCACAAAAATCATTGCTATCATTAACCCTAGCTGTGCCTTCCAGAACACTCAATCACTGAACAATTCACTCTAATAACATTTTAATGAAACTGCTTGAAACATTTTGGTCACTTTATGCTATTTTTAGGACACAGCCCAAATTTCATAGCATTACTCACTATAATATATGATATTTTACAGGTATGTTTTCATCTTATGCATATTGTTACTTTCTAAAAATCAAATGATCTTTAAATAATAATTATAATTAATATGTAATATACTTTAAATATCAGACCACATATCTCTTAGAAGACAGTTTCCAAGTAGCAAAATGTGAATAATAGCAATGTATATGAAAAACATGTAGATTAAAAAAGTGACTTCTTTCAAAGTAGAATATTGACTCGGTGCTATAAAAGTACTGCTATATTTGTTAAAGTATATATATATATATGCATATGTATATGCATATGTACATATACATGTATATACACATACATATGTCTTTAGAGTATTTAGAGTATAACTTATGTGATAATCTCAAACTATTTGTATATTAAATATGGAGTGGATTAAACTTTTTGTGACCCTTTTAGTGGTCAATTCAAAGAATGATCAAATTTGTTTTCAAATGATAACTACAGTTATAATTTTAAAGAGTTCTGTATTTTAAGAATGTTTCTCTATGACTATTTCTGAATCTCTACCCAACTCAAGCACCCATAAATTGAAATTTTTGTTGGTAAAATTAATGAATAGGTATATCTGATGTATAACATTTATTGATTAAGCATTTATGTTTTTCCTTCCCAAATAAGTATCTTTAAATTAAAATGATTTATACCTGAAAGTTGTTTAGGTTTCATGCATAAACCTGTCACATGAGATGTCAAGGAAAGGAGTTCCATGCAAATTTTCCAATTCAAGGTATAAGAGGTGTATTTAAAAAATAATCCAACCATCAAAGTTTTGAGTTAGGAAGGCATGCTCTTAATATTGTTTATCTTATGTATAATTTTGGTCTCATGCAAGACACTGTCTATGAAGATATCATTTCTATCTTGCCTGTTCAAAACTATTCAATTTATTTTTGTCTTTTTTATATCAAGTTTAGTAGAAATATTGTTCACAGATATAACATTAACTTAGACTATCATTATTTAAAAATCATTTTGTAGAATGATGATTCTGACATATTCATTGCAACATCAATAGTGAATTTGAAAATATTAATGCTGAAGAATCACTAAACATTTAAATACTTGAGTTTATAGTCGTTATGCTTATTTTATCTTGAGTAAAATCATTGTTGACTCCATCCTTCTCAGATCTTATGGTAAATCAAATTAAGCTACACAACTTATACATAACTAGCATATTATTAACTAACTTTATGTTTAAGTAAACCTGCTAATGTTTGCTAATGATAAAGCCAAATAATAATAACCAAATAAAAATATGAAAAATGGTAATTTATCACTATTAACAATTAAACAATATTGATTGCATTTTCATATTCAATACTACATAACTATCACCAAATGAATACAGAATGAATGAATAATCTCCAGAAATTTAGATTTGGCATATTAAATAATACATATTGCATGCAATATTTCATAAAGGATATATATTAATATGGGTAATTATTAAAAATATGAAATTGGCAAGTGAATTTCTGCAACATCTGATTGAGAATTACTGGCAAAATATTACTGTGAGGAAAGAAATCACCTTCAGAGTTACGTTTTTAACATTAACCTACCTACAGACAACTGGAGGACAAGATAGATATAGAACAATATTAATGTGATTTTCAGAAACCTCCTTTGAGATTTCCTTTGCTCATGAAATTTTGCCTATAGCAATGACAATTTATTTGATTCATTGAATTATTATGTATGAATAAATACAGTGTATAAATATCAGAATAAGCAAGTTTGCTGTGATAACAACCAAATATAATCCCCAGGCAAACATAAGGCAATTAGTGTAAAGCAAAGTACTTAAAAGGCAAATTCATCAGAACGAGAATCATATTTAAGCAAACATTTTCCTTAAATCTACAACTGAATTCGATTGTTGGGTCACAAAAAGTGAAAAATAAAATTCTGATAGAATTTGTGTTTGGGAAGTCAAAATATGCTTATTTGAATAAAATCTTATTTCAGAGTTCTTTATCTGCTTCAATTTGACTGTCAATTATTAATTAGAAATTATCTTCACTTCTCCCAATTATCTTTGAATGACATTAATTATTTTTCAGGTTTCACCAGATTTCCCTTCATCTTTATTTGATGAATTAGCACATTTTTTAAATAGAATATGATTATTTTCTACTGTTTTCCTTTCATAACCAAAGCTTAAATCTTATTAAAATTTCTCAATTATCCATGAGGAAAACCAATTAAAATAAGCATAAATGAATGAGAAAAATAATGAATAAAAAGAAGAAAGGAAAAAATAAAAATAAATAGAATATTTTGCCATTTTGAATTATCCATATTGAAGCAAAAACATTGTAAGCATAAAGACTGTACAGTATTATATTACATCGTAAAGACTTTATTTATTTATTAGATTATAATACCTTTCACTAAATGCACACTTTTCCTGAAAATATACAATGGAGTTATTGTGCATAGGGTTAACATAACTTTCTGTAGTTTTCAGAGAAATAATTCTCTGACCAATTGTGTGTTGCAGCAACAAAAGAGATGAAAGTTCTTCTTGGAAAACAAAATTGCTTGAGACTAAGAATGTTGATCTTTAGTTTTGCCATTACAGAAAATTTATTTGCTATCTCCAGAACAAGCTTATACTGGCCCCAAGTCATAAGATTCACAGAGACTTAAGCCGCAAGTTTGATTTGCTGGTTACAATGAAAAAAACAATACATCCTAATAGGTTGAAATACTCATGAAAGCAGACACAATTATCTCTCAGTCATATCTATCATGGAAGAAAATCCAGAGGAATGCTTTCAGAACATGAAACAAGAGAGTAACGATAGGCAGATTATATTTCACACTAAAATCATTTATCTAGTATGGTTGAATATAATCATCTTTGCACAACTATTCTCCGTGTACAAAATTATAAAAAAATTATTTTGTACTAAGAAAAAATATATCTGAAAAATACAAAATGGCATTATGCAGAATATGTTAAATTGAAATAGATTTAAAAATTGTGGACTATGCATCTAATAGAATACTACAGCATTTAAATAAAACAAGCAGATATGTGTGAAATAATAATGGATAAACATCAGAACACAATGTTGAGAGGACAAGGCAAATGACCATAATCCATTAATATAATATTAATGTAAAATTTAAAACATACAAAATATACAGTGCCATTTTAAAAAACACATCCTAAGTAAAATTATTTTGAAAAGCAGAAGAAAAATAATTGCAAAAATGAGAAATTTCTATATTAGAATGAATGCAGACAATGTCAGAGAACATTTGAACTTTGAAAGTTATTGGCATTGTTCTACTTCAGCTGAATTGTGAAGTGGTAGTTTTATATGTATGTATTTGTTATTTATTCTTATGTTCATAGATGGATGATATTTGATCGAGACCAGTGTATCTCTCACCTTTGCCATTATTTTCTTCAGTAGCTTCATTTAAAATTGTGACTATTTTTATACACTGATGGATTTCTTCATTCTCAATATTTTTTTTCTTTTCTTTCCCTCTTTCTATACAGTCAGAATGATTGCTGTTTTCAATGGAAGATATAATACAAATGCAAGAAGAAATCTCATTAAGTATTATTGGCTTTTGAGTTTCAGAATGGAATTTGAAAATCATCAGAGATATATAATTATTCAACACAAAATTATATTAACAAGATCCATAGCCCAGAATAACTTTAGGCATAAATGTACATTGCAAACTAATACTAAGCATAAAAACATACTTCCTTAGTAATTATCACTTTTCACATACACATAGAAAAAGGTGTAAAAAATGGAGTCTGATGTCAAAAAGAAATTGATCATCTGATATTTTTTAAGAAAGGCTTTCTAATCCACAGTTTCAGGGCTAATTTCCAGGGTAGGCATGGGTGAACTGAAGAACAGAATCCCTATGAGGTATGAGGATTGATGAGTATGGAATTTGTGTCTAGTTCTCCAAGTAGATTTTCAAAGATAATTCTCAGATGTTCTTAGCTCTCTGGGAAGTGTAGAGCAGAAAAATATAACCTACTGTTTAAAGGTATAGGGAACTGGTAATGTTAGGAGAATGTTCTCAAAAACTCAGACATGCAGAGGGAAAATAAATCACTTCTCATGTTCACTGCTGAGCCATCAAATTATCTGAGAGGTATAGTACTAAAATGACTCTGTATCCAATAATTCAACTGTGATCTGCTAAGGTCTCATGAATAGAAAAATGAAGGGAAATCCGATGCCCAGCTTGTGCCAGCATGGATAATGGTGATAAGCAAAATACTCTCTTTGTAAATCACTCCATACATCAAATTAGATTTGATTCCTTGGAAAAGTGAAGTCATGAGAGTATTCTTGAATACACTCAAAATAATTCATGTTAAGTTACTTTCTTCTGGTGGAGTAAAGGCTTGAATTACACAGGAATTTCAGCTAATTAAAAGAAAAAGAATAAACAATATAAACACTGAATTATTTTTCTTAATAAAATGTATGCATAATAAAATGCTACTTTATACGTAGAAAATGTGTTTTTTTTCTATAAACAAAGCCTGATAATAATGTCCTTTTCCTGTGTCCTTAGGTTGTTTTGAAGATTAATAAGAAAAATAATATTCTAGGTGCTTGAACTAGTTATTGACTTCTGTTTATTCCATGCAGTGCTCTTCACAGATTAACAGTATTGGATTTATTCTTATTATAGTTTTTGCCACAAGAAAATTTTGTGCTAAATGTGTGATCTAGATAATTTCCCTGAAGATTTGAATTGAGGCCTATTTCTGAGCTTCACCTGCCCCTAATTATCTAATGGTCTAGCAGTCACACCCAAAGTTCCTAGGGGAGAACATCTTGTGTTTAGTTTTCTATTTGACCCAAAGCTACAATTTAAATGCTTTCAACAGTGAGTAATATGACACTCCTTTCAATGATCGAAAAACTAGCATTTTATAGGAATCTATTTGTAAATCAACTTAAAAAATGAAAATTTGTTTTACGTGTAGAAACAAAGTCGAAATAAAAGCAATTGATGTCAATGTTATTTAAAGATCATTTTGCAAGGTATTTTCTCATTAAAAGGTAGTAAAGGAAGTAACAGTGAATGGTTTATTTATTTCCTCCAAATTATTATTGAAATCAGCATGAAGGCACTGAAAATTATATAAAATTTCAGTAATATTTTGTATGAAGAGAATTACTTGGTTTATCACTAGACTGTGAAGAAGATTGTAATGACTAGAGCTGAATTAGAGAAATGGAAAATTATGTCAAAAAGTGAAGCTGAGATAGGATGTTCAGATCCTGTCGAGGTGTTTCATCCACATATTCTTTAAATTTTTAAAGAAGAGAGAAGCTGCTAAAATATTTAACTGAGAAACATCATCACTTTATTCAAGGATCATGCTGGTTGTTAGATAAATTGACAACAATAGAAGGCAGTGCTAAAGTAAATGAAGTAATGGGGACAATATTGCAATGGTCTAAGAAATTATGATAATACTAAATTTGTAGTGGTGGAGAATGGTTTAAAAAAACCTAGAATCTTTTACATAAGAATTACAATAAAGATTTGCCTACTACATGTTAAAAAATAATGTAATATCAGTATAAAAATTGAAATTCACTGATTTCAAAATCAATTTAGGACAAGAATTTATAGAGAAAAAAATGGAAAAAGACCTATAATTGACCATTAGATATATAATATTTGTATGTTTAAAAAAAATCAAATTTGGCTAAAAAGAATAGAAATGTAAAAATTGCTAGAAAATTAAGAGCTAATTAAATGAAAATCAGTAGTTGAACTGTAAAGTCAATTTTTTTGCCACAAATCTATCTGCAAAAAAAATGCAGTCTCTATAAAATGCAATAAAAATAATGACTTATTATGTAATTAATAAATACATATATATTTTCAAAAGACGTTAATAGCATGAAATTTTCCTGAATGCAATGCAGCATATAAAATGCAAGATGTAATATGATTGCAAGCACATTAAAGTTATGATTGTGCTTAAAAATATCAATGAGCACAGAGCGCATATATCTGTATGGTTAAGAGCCTTTGATCTGCAGTCAAATTACTAGGGTTTGGATACTATATCTGAAACTTGCTAGTTGGGTTATCTTGTAAAACTAACTCTGTGTGACTTTGTAGAAACCAAGTCTTCTACCTGGTCTACACATTTCAGTTATCTTATTTTTTTAAAAGAGATGAAGGAAGGGAGAGGAGGAAGTAGCATGGAAATCAAGGAAGGGAGGGAGAGAGAAAGAAACTAGAGAAGTTTTATTCATTTATTTTGTTTTTGGTATTTCCCCCTCCCACCCCTGGCCATGGGGTGTGAACTCAGGTGCTTAGACTTTAAACATCACAGCCAAATTAGCATCTGAAACAGATTAGCATCTGAAACACCAGGGCTTGCCAATTTTAGGTTACTGATGTGATAGTATCTCCTTTCATGTTTACTTTATCCCCATGTATATACAGGTTTTAGGTATGAAGTAAAAGAAAATACAGTTCTCAAATAGCAAATATTTTTGGCAAGTCATTTTCTTTAAGCATAGCATCATCAATTCATCATCAGCATAAATGTTGATGATACCTACTCTACCAGTTTATAAAAATCAATCAAATATCAATAGTTCAACTACCATCAGCATTTCCTGACTTCTTTATGATATGGATTGAGCAGGCTCTGTCTTAATCCTAGTTTTTTTTTTTTTTTTTTAATGATACTGGGACAGAATGCAGTTGAAAAAAATTAAAGCAAATTTACCTTGGATCAACATAAATAAATCATTTTCACACCCTGTTTTCCAATTTCATTCCTTAAAAAAAGCTAGAGGATGGCAGTCTTTATGGCACATTAGGACATTATTCTCTGGATGAAAATAAAGAATAAAGAAAAGTGGGCAAGGTATTTCTAATTGGGTTTGAACGCGGATAATTAAGAGACAAGAGACAATCTGTCTGGTCATATCTAATTTTTTCTTCTGATTTATTTTTTTGGGGAAGTGTGCAGTTTCTCTGGCCCTCTGAATGAGTGTCATCTCTTCCTTAAATAATTAATGGAAAATTCTGTATGAAACTTCCCCAAAATTACTTTCTTTAGATATGCATTCATTGTAGAGAAGAAAAAAGAGAAAAATAACATTAAAGCAAATTCATATTCAACTAAAAATAGCTATGCTATGTTAGTTTAGTTGAATTATAGCCAGGAATAAGTTTTAACAGAACAGATGACAACAATAGACATCATTTTAGACTGTGAAAGAGAAAGGAGTATTCCTGTCACACTGGAAAAAATGTTTATATGATTTTATAAATCTGTTCAAAGGAATGCTATTGAAATAAGTTAAAGTTTTCCTTGAACATTCAGGGTGATAAACTCTGTGAGGTATTTTTCTGATTTCTGGGCAAAGGAGATGGAGTGATAACTGATGGCAATGGTGCTTACTAATAAAAGAAATAAAATGACATTCACTCTGGTTTAGTTAGAACTAAACCTTTCCATGTATAAGATGAATCAAATTAAAGGGCTTACTGAATCAGTGTTATTTTTTTCTTTGAACAAGAAGAAAAGTATTTGGGGCTAATATGATGGTTTGATAATGTGGTCAGTGACACAATACTGTTAAAATTTCTGCTAAGTCATCTTGGGACTGTAATATTCATCCTCCCTCTTGTCGCTTCATGGTTGCATAGTAGCTGCATTACTATAAAAATCTCATCTGCATTTCAGGTAGGGATAAGTGAAAGGACATGACAGTGCAGGTCCTGTCCTCTGGTAAACAAGATTTCTAAAAAAAATTCAGAATAATTGAAACTAAGCTCCCAAGAATAGATGGCAAAATTGTATCTGCCAGGGGTTGGGGAGTGGGGGAAAGATATTTGTCAAAGGATACAAACTTCCAATTATAATATAAATAAATTATGGGCATCTAATACACAGCTTGGTAACAGTTGTTACCAAGATGATCAATAATACTGTTTTATATAATGGGAGGCATCTAAGAAAGTAAATCTTAAATATCTTATTACCACAAAAATGGCATTTATGTGAGGTGTTAGCTAATATTAACTAATGTTTTAGTCATAAATATTTCACAATATATAACTTATCAAATTAACTGTGTACCTTAAATTTACACAAGTTTCTATGTCAATTATATGTCAAAAACAGGAAAAAAGAAAACTAATAAAAAAAGAAAGAAAGAGAAGAGCTGTGATGGTTAATTTCATTTGTCTACTTGGAGAATATTTTTTGATAATATTTAAATCAATGAAAACTGTGTAAAGCAGATTGTCCTCCTAGTGTGAATGGGTTTCATTAAATCAGTGGAAGCTCTGGATGTAGCAAAAAGGGCTAACCTCCCCAAGCAAGAGGAAATTCTCTGCAGATTGTTTTTGGACTCCTTCTGCCACATTGATTCTCCTGGATCTCTAGACTGCTAACTGACATAGGGTGGTTATTTTGAACTTGCTAGACTCCAATATCTCATCATCTAATTCATTATATTAATTCTCCTTCTACAAAACCTGAGGTGTGAATTCAGTACCTAAAAATCATATAGAAATGTGAAATAATAAAACAATTTTTGAGAATTCTCTGGGTATGCCCTGCTGGCCTAGCAGTCTAATACACCTGGGAGCATTCCCACATACATTCTGTGGTCCCAGGTTCAAGATCTGGGGCTGGGAAAAAAACCAATACAAACCATTAAATAAAAATAAATAGCCTCTTCCTCCTCTCTCTTCATTCCTGCCTACTTGCCTTTATTCCTGCCTGTAGCTTTCCTTTAAAAAAATTTCTCATTCTATACAAACGCACATTCTATTGGTTCTTTATCTCTGCGCATCCTGAGTCATGCAATAGTCATTAGCATTTTCCTGTGCATGAAGCTTTATCTCTCTTCAAACCCTTTCACTTCTATGATCAATTTTTTCTCTCTCCACATTATTATTTTACAATTTTCCTCATGTATTTCTTCTTACTCCTATGCCTGGATATTTTAAATTGTCTTTTCTTCCAGCGGTGTTAATTCTGATTGTTTCTAATCATTAAGACTTATTTTTAGTATACTAATTTTATACCTAGATATTTCACAAAATTATTTTACTTAATTTTACTGCAATGTTTACATTTGATTCTCAAAATTTAGGCATGCAAAGAAATAATTAAAAGCAAATATATTTTATTTTTCTTTTTTCTAATATATATATGTTATATTTTTCTCTTCCCAAATTACATAAATAGCAACATTAGTGCTAGTTTTGATATCAAATTAAAAATAATAAATAGTGAAATCTGAGTTTTGAAGACTGGTTTGTCTTCCTATTTATATCCTGCCCAAATTAACACTGTGTTTTGGAATGTATCACATAGCAGAGGACAGAAAAAAAAAAATATATATATATACATATATTTATTTAGCAAAATAAATGATTAAAGCACAAGATCATTAAATTTAGCAACTTCTTCCTAACCTAATCCTTTAAAATTGCATTAGTAGCTTCAAAGTATTGAAATGCCAGTTATCTTGTCCTGAATTGGGAAGAATTTTCTCTGTGCTCACTTAATGTTACAATATCATATAGGAGGTCCTGAAAGAGTACCCTTTGTGTTCCAAGATCAAAGAGAATTTAACATTTGTTCATTGAATTGCCATGAAGACATTTCAATATGTCACTATTCTCAGAAAAAATTCTCATTTTCAAAAATCAATCTTCCTAACTGACCACATTGGCATTTTTGATTTCTTCTTTCCAAAGGACGTTTTTTTTCATCAGAGTTCAAATTTTTTATTGCAAGGAAATTACAAGTGCATGCTCTACCATTCTATTTTCCATATCTGTATGGTCTGAATGTCCGTGTATATCCAGTTTCATATGTTGAAGTTCTAATCCCCAATGTGATAATATGGGATGTGTGTCCTTTGTGTCATCTGTACTTTCGCTATTTTTATCATTTACTCAGGTTAGGATATTAATATCTTGAATTTTAACTTTGTTTTGTCTGTCTTTTAAGGTTTGAATTTTTATAACATACTCTGAGATTCTTTAAACACAAATGTTGAGGATTCTTATCTCTGATGAATTTATCCTTTATTGTTTTGAAACCTCTTTATCCAATGTGTAATATTTGTCATAAATTCTACTTTGTTTGATATTAACATAATCATGCTATTTTTCTAGTGTCTGTTATTCAGATACCTTGATTTTGCCATACTTTGACTATTAACCTGTTTGCTCCTTTATTTAAAGCAGGTTTCTTTCAAATGTCATAGGGTTGGGTTTTGCCAGTCTCACAATCTCTACTTTTTAATAGAATTATGTAGTCCATTTATATATAATCTGATGATTCACATGGATGGGTTTAAATTTGCATTTTGTTATTATTTTCTATTTATTTCTTCTGTTTTTTATTTCATTTTTCTTTTCCTGCTTTTTTGTATGTTACTTGAATATATTTTAGTATTATATTCAATTTCCTTTATGGACTTTTTTAGCTGTACTTGCTTTTATTGTTGTTTTATTGTTGTTCTGTTGTTAGAAATGTGCTTCCCAACTATGTCAAAGTATATATAGAATCAAGCTTGTATCACTTCTCATTTCATACTTGAAGTATACATATATACTTTCGATCCGATTCCTGTCACTAGTTATTTCATACATTTGACAGGATCAACAATTTCATTTTATTACTCAACTACCTTTGTCATTTTGCTATTTTTTACTTCTAAATATAGTATACACCCAATATATGAAGATTTTATTGACTTTCAGGGACATAATGAGAAAAAAATGTTTAAAAATCTTTCACATTTGTCCTCTTAATCACCATTTCTGTGTTCTTCTTTATTTCTGCAAATCTCAGATTGTACTTTTATTTTCTTCCTGAAGGAATAGCATCTTTTAACATTTCTTACAGTGCAAGTCTATAACTTTAATTATCTGAAAAAATACTCTTATTAATGACATTTTCAGGACTATAGAATTCAAGTCAATGTTGACAGATTAGCTATCAATCCATCTTAAAGTTTACTGAGTCCTTTACCACACCATCTCTTTATACTATTATTAATCTCATCCAGTAATTTTTAATTTTATTGTACTGTTTCATTCCAGTTTTTAATTGGCATATTTATATAGCTCCAATTTTTCTGATGAGTTCCTGTTCATTTACTCATTAACACTATATTTTTCCTTAAAACACATTTATTTCTACACATGCTTTATAATAGTTGCTTTCAAAAGTTTATCAGCTAAACTTAATCAAGAAAATAATAGAATCAGTTTCTATTGACCATTTTTCCTCTTGATCATTGGTCTTATTTCTTTTTTGTCTTTGTGTGTTTTGCCATATTTTATAATATTTAGAATTACTGATGATTTGCAGATATTCTGAATTTTATTTTATGTCTCAAATATATGTTTATTTTTGTCCTGATTGGTAGTTCAACTATTGACTTGTCACCTTGAACTTATGTAGCTTTGGTTTTAAGGTATTTTAGAGCAGGTCTTTAGAAATGTCAGATTTGTCCTAAGCCCTTCTTACTCTGAATAATTCAACTTTAAATCACTTCCTACCCTTACAATTCTTCCAAGACATTTTTTCTTTTCTTTCCCATTTTTAGCATTTTTTATGGAGAGTCTGCATATCCTAGAGCCTACTCTATGCTTGTAAGATATAGTCTTTCTTGTATCTCGCTTAGATGTTATGATGTTAACATTATGTTAACAAAGTCTCAGTTGGATCAGGATTCTGATATTTCTAATAATAAATAATCTATAATATATCTGTTCCATTCCCATCCTCATAGCAGACACTCACTAGTAAGCCTCATATAATTACATCCTGTACATGCTCAGTCAACACCTTGCTCAAGGATATAAGGGGACTCATTACGTACAATTCTGGGATCTTCAACCATTTAGTTTATTCTTTCTGTCAAAAGCTTAGAGATATATTAATTACCTCAGAATATGACTGCTTCTGAAACTCAACAAGAACAGGGTCTGCTTGAAATACAGCTCACTCTGTTGCAGTGAGGTGATTTTTTTCTAGACAAGAGCCAGGCAATTATGATACTCACTTATGAAGTGATTGTACTCATATAGCCTATGGTCCAATATTTAACAATATTTTCCAAAATAGCAATAGCAATAACAACAAAAATGTGGTTGATGATGATGTTCTCAATTATGCTTTTTTTGATGCAAAGATCTTTTGACTAGATACTAAAAGGAAAATTCTCTGCCTTCTTTGGCAATTCATTATTTTTTATTTTTTTGGAATATATTCTGGTCTATGATATAAAAAATAATGCATTATTTTTTCTTTCATTTCTTTGGATATAATTTTAACCTTCCTGGGCTAGACAATTTTATATATCTCTTTTCTTTATCAATTATTTATCATAGAATTCAATGAAAGTTCACATTTTATTACTTTTATAACATGTTACCTTAGGAAAGACACATTTCCATATGTATTTGAGACCATACATGGATCTTTAAAATTCCATTCCTTTAGGCAACAGTACCATACTATTTGATTCTGGTAGGTCTAGCCTCTTTCTCATTACTTTCTTGTTTATAGGATTTTTATTTTCATTTATGCCTTAATTAGTTCTTCCACATGGACTTAAAAATCATCTTGTACATCTCTAGAAAATAAAAAGAAACAAATATATTGTCTTAGTTTTCTCACTGATTGTTTCAAAATGTCTACCTATGCCCATATAACTTTCAAATAAAATTTGTATTATTCTTTTATTCTCTTTCTTATTTGAATTGTTAATAATCTAATAATAATGGAAACATTATCATTCATATGTAATTCTAAACTTCAGCGTGATTTTCTTAAACTATTCTTAAATTGCTGCAATTGCTTTTTAAATTTGCAGTCTTTCTCTGTGGTAAATTAATGATGGCTGCAAAATATTTGACATTTTTCTAATTGAGATAGGATCTATGTTCTCTCCCCTTGAGTTTCAGCTACTATGTGAATATTTTGACCAATAAATTACAAGAGAAATGATGTTTTGCCAATTTCTAGTTCTAGTCTTTAAGAAAAAATGACAGCTCTAAACTACCATGAAGGAGTATAATTAATCTACTGAAGAATATGTCTATAAAGGAGTCCACAGAGTACTACCAAAAAGCACCCAGATGAGTCTCTGTATTCTAGAGTTCTTAGCTTTTTAGTAAAAACATAACAGTTATTGGAATGAAATTGTCATGGTGAATTCCAGATCAGCTCAGACATGAGCTGAATACCCTAGAACGAGCCCAGCCAAAGTCACAATGAATGAATATATTTTCTAGCAAAGTCCTGCTTTCCTTTCTGACTCATGCAATAATGAATAATAAAATAGTTATTTTTAAAGTAACCAAATATTGAAATAATTAATTACACATTGATGGATAACTGCCACTGAAATGACAAAATAATTTCCCTTTATCTCTGTTAATATGATTGATTATATTAATAACTTAACAATATTGAAGCATTCATCCTTGATAATTATACATAATTATTTTGTTATTCTTTTATTATTCTAGCTATTTAAAGTTATTGCTTATTATTTTTATATAAATAATAAGTCATTTTGCGTTTAAGATTATTTATTTAATAAAATCTATGCCGAATTTTCAGATGAAAACTATACATACTTCATAGAATTAATTAGGATGTTTTCCTTCAATTTCATTGAGATTATCTGTTCTTCCAAGGTTTTACTGATTCATCTTAGAAAAATATGAACAACTGCTATTTTAATATATACTTAATATATTTTTTTAATTTAATTTTTAAATATTTTAAAATATATATTTAATATATATTTAAAATATATTCATATTTTCCTTAGTATCACTTGACTTATAGGACTTTCTGTCTTCATTGGCATTAATTTTAATGGCTGTTTATTTTAGATAATTATCCATTTTTATACTTTAAATTTATTTGCATAGTTTTTTCTCATGATTTCCCTCTGTTTTTTTTTCTTTTTTAAACAAGATTATTCACCTAATAAGTTCTAGTATTTTTTACTAGCATTTTCTCTCCAGCATGTTCAAATTAGGTTAGCTAAGATTCTTTTGTAAGACAAAATTTTGATTTTATTTAAAGGTAATACTGTCTTGATTTCTAACCTATAAAATTCTGCTTTTATATTTATAAATGACCTACTTTACTTCTTTTAATTTACTTTGTTGTCTTACCTTTAAGTTTTTGAATAATTTTTCCACAATAAAAATAAGTTCAATTTTGCTTACATGGTCATTTGGTGATATGAATTTTTTTTTTTTAACTAACTACTATAGTGAAAACTGAAAGATTATTATAAATCTTGTTTTTATTATTGTTATTTAAAGGAGATTCTGGGGATGCATAAATCACTTTATTTATTATGCTACTGATACTACCTTCTCAGTGCCAACCTTCTATGCTGACTTTGAAATTGAGCTCTTTTACTAATATTATTGAATAAGAGACCCAAGTCACAATCTAGATAGAAATATTTGGTCTTTTTATTCCAGTCACATTTTAGTGGGCACAGTTGTCTTTTCTAGTGGTTTTCAGTTTTTGTTTTTTTAAATAAAGGAAAGAGGCCAGCAGAATGACGGTGAGCAGGCAGGCGGGCAGGGAAAGAGAGGAGAAAGAATGATTTTTTAAAATTTTATTTATTTGTTCATCTTGGTTGTTTTCCCTGGCCATGGGACGCAAGCCTGGGTCCTTGAGATGTATATTGACAGCACAGGCTGGAGGTAAGAGACCCAACAGCTACTCCACAAGGACAAACCCTTTTTAGTGTTTGTAATTGCATCATTCCATCAAACTTAAAGAAATAATCTCCTGCAGAGTTATATCTGTATTTCTCAAGGGGAAAGATTTCAAAGAAGAGTGTTTTATTTGAAGATTAATAATATTTAGGGAGTTACAAGCAAATAATTATTTTTGAGTATTAAACCTTTCTAACTAACAATATATATTTTTCAGAAGAAGGCATAAACATGTAACTAACCAGATACTGAACAATATATATATATACATACATATATAACCTAGTCTTACACATTTTTTATATTTTAATATATATTCATGAATATGAAAATGAACATGGTAGTTCATATCCAAAGAACATAGTAGTGCTAATTTTCCTAATGATTTTGATTTCAGTTATTTTGGATCATTATCAAAGAAAGGAATTTCTGAGTTACATGGGTGATATGGTAGTTCTATTTTTAGTCTGATGAGAAAGCTTTATATTGTCTTCTATAAGGTCTATACAATTTTTCATTTCCACCTATAGTATACAAAGGTTCTAATTGCTTTGCACTGCTGCCTATATTTATTGTCTTTTGTTCTTTTGGTGAAAACCATCTCAATAGGTGTAAGGTGTTCCTTGTGGTTTTTGAATTGCATTTCCCTGATGATTAGTGAAGTTGAGCAACTTTCATTAACATGATAGTTTTCAGAAATATCTACTCAAGTCCTTTCCTCATTTTTAAACTGGGTTATTAAGATATTTTTGCTATTGAGTTTTATATTTGGTAACTCTTAGCTTTTCTTTTATGTTTTTTCAGTTTTGAACGTATCTGAAAAAATACAGTGCTGGAGAAGGAACATTCTTGATATTGTGATGCATTTTATGACACTTTTTATAGCTTCTAAATATTAGGGATTGGAAAAATTTCATTAAGATTAACGGGGCATGTTACAAATACAATTTTTAAAAGTATTTTTATGAAATAATTGATTATACAGTCATATTTATCATTTTGATTCTCACTAGTTTGCTTTCTTGAAACTTCCACTCTCCAAAGAGAGATTGATCGAGTTTTAACCTAGGTCTTTCAGTAAATGTATAAGCTTATAAACCCTGAGTAAAGCATTATAATCCTTCCTAACAGGTCACTCAGAGGGTAGGTAGGATTTCTGAATTCTCTTAATGCTAAAAATGCTCTGTACTTTATTGTTATATACTGTGAAGTTTTCTACAAGAAACTAAGATGATTCTAAATTGATTTAAAAGATTACTAGCCCAGGTAATTGAAACACATACTCTCGCTCCTTCAGTTAGTCATTGGGCTTCTCTAATATAAAGAATTTTAACTGAATTAAATGATAATTCATTTATATAATTCTATTATTCTTTAACTTCTTTCAGAGGCAGAAATTTAAAAGCTCCTCTCATCTTATTGCAGTCACACTGGTTGTTATCCCTCAGGATCAGGGACTCAAACCCAGGAGTATGTGTGCTCCTTTGGAGAAGATTAACCTGTTACTCCACCAGTGTGTACCTAAAATAACGCATTCTTTTAAATTATTTGATATCCTAGATATATTTGCAGCATTCAATATTAATCTTTGTTTCCAAATTCTGAGACTGGTCTGCCCCTATTACTGATTTATCATTCCCTGTTAGTAGCATCACGTATATCCCAAGCAACTTTATAGTATACTTCACTCCAAATTAACCTTCTTTTTATGCTACTAGCTATGTGCTAAAGATTCCTGTGCCGTCTTCTTTATTGTTATAGCATTACATTCACCTCAGATCTAAGTCACCTTAGCCTTTACAATTTTCTTCAAAATAAGTTCCTGTCATTTGCCAAATATATCTTTCACCAAATATATCTTTTTTACTGCTTTTTCTTCATGAACAGTCTTAAAGATAATTTTCTCCTTTCTATACCCTGACATTTTATTTGTTCTTTGTTTATACATTGCATTTTGAGAGTGTCTATCAACTTGTGTTTGTATTAATCTCTTTGGAAGTTGGAGACACTATATTTTCCCTTTACCTGTGCATATGCATTGTCTCACCTACTTTTTACAGTGATATTAAAAAAATTAGTTCTAATAGAATCATTTAAAAGATGGGGATGAGACTTTGGAAAGTCTACTTAATTATTAATGATGATACTACAAGCAACCACAATGCCAAAGACTTGAACTTAAATGCCCTGGGCACACATTTTTGTGTTTTTTGCATGTTAGTTCTATTACTGTTATTTCCAACAAAACTTTATTGCAAAAGAGTCTTTATAAAGAAAGTACTTTTCCTAAATAAAAATCTTCAAGGGATGTGAGTGGCAGGACAATCTTATCAATTGTGTGTTGAGAAAGTTTAATCATTCTATCAATCTACCAGATACCCAAAATAATACTATTTCCTGTGAAAGGAATTAAAAGTAAGGAAGCTAGTTTCTGAATTCTAAGAACTTAACTTTTACTAGAAATGTTTGATAAACAATGGGAATGAAACACATCACATCTGTTACTCAATTTAATGCTTCTATTCTGTTCTTTTGTTAATAAATAAAAATATTAATAGAAAAATTCTATTAATTTTATGGGAAAAGAAGGCACAATTCATCTAAATCAGAAAAAAAATTAAATATCAAGCAATTTCCACAGAAAGAAAAAATTAGTAATGGGGTACAGAAAACAAGCTTATAAAGAAAAATTTACATAGGAAAATTTAAACATAAACAGTTAGTGCATGATATAAAATTATGCTGTGTTATAATTACCAAAGAAGAGACAAACTGACGGCAACTGGTGGTTATTGGATATGAAAGAATTGCTTACAAGAAAGTTCAATCTTATTGTTACTGTTTCCTTAATTTTTCAGTATTTAAGAGTTTTTTGTTAGATTACATTTAAAATGTAACTAAATATTAAGCAAAAATGGGAAAAAATAAAGTAAAACTTGAAAACATGGAGATGACACACATGTGCAAGAAAAGGTTATAAAATATCCTCCAACTTATCTCATCTTGAGTTACACAAAACAAATTGTTGTGAATATACCCAAATATGTCAAGTGATTTAAATTTAATCCACATAATATATGGTCTCTTAATAGTGTTCAAGAATGTTTAACTGTGTGTATCTGAAATTTGAATATCAAATATCATATTTTATGAATTATTTAGTATAATTTACATAAAATTACATCATATCTTAAGGTGATATATGTTATCAAGAGTAATGTGGTCAAATCATATCTTATAACAGGAAAGTCATAGACGTCAAATGCATTTGAATTTCATATTAAAATAATGAAAAGTTTGAGGATAGAGCTAAGGGAAATTTATTTAAATATTTCTAGATATTTTATTGTACACCAATTTTGATATCAATAAAAATATGTTTACTGACAGCAGTGTTAAAATGTGTCTGAAAATTCTGTTACTTAAATGCCCAAAAGTCTTACTTATAATGTTTGTGTTAATTGTGAAGACATAATTGACAAGTTAGAGGGCTTTTACTTCTAGTTGTGATGTTTTCATGAGCAATATGATAATAACAGTGCCATCTCATCTTTCTTCAGTTTTATTCTAATTCTAAATCTTCTTTAAAGGTAAAGATTCTTTGCCTGTATTGTAAGTTAGCTGATGGTTTTCTTAAGGATTAATATAAATATTTGCCAATTCTCTAAAGAGACAAATAACTTAAAATAGTATCTTTAATAAGCAAATCACTACCCACTCCCTCACAAATAAAAGCTAGTGTTCTTGTAAACTCTGAACCAAAATTACCCATCAAAAAATGCATTGATTAAAAAAGTAAAGTAAAAGGGTCACATGCCAAATAAGTTTAGAAAATCTTCTTTCTTCTTTTGAAGATTAATCATAAACTTTGTTAGATTAAAAGTTACTATTAGTTTTGCTCCAGAAAAAAATCTGTTATGCTTTTGAATCCAATATTCACTTAAAGCACTTTAAACACAAAACTACCTAATAATATTATTGCATTGAAACTATTATTAGTCAGCAAAGGTCTGGGTAAATAGGATGTCAGTGAATTGAGAGACAGCCTCCCCTTTAAGGAAAACTCCATAAAAATAGTGTATACAGTAGGTTATTTGTTAATTTGTACATTAATATTTTGAGTACATTTTATATTGAATGTTGATATTCTATCAGTATTGTAAATGAATTTCTGTTGGGATAGAGGTATATACATTTCTTCGTAACTTTTTTTACAGATATTTTCATACTATAGAGTAGAGGTGAATAGTATACAAAACCTACAATATACTAAGCATTGCTTTACAGAAGAATGAAAAATTCATCACAGATTCATCTATTCTTAACAAACAACTGACCAGAAAGTAATTTTGCCATGATATTTCCAAAGATATAACTAAAGTAGTACCATGCAAATTCTTCAGATATGAGTCCAACAATATTTTTATGCAAACCTAAAATATTACTTAGGAGAAAAGTTCTGATTCCTAACATTTTCCCCACTTTCAATCAAAGACAATTACATATGTCCATGATAATTTTAGAACGAAAGAGTTTCAAAGGCAAGGATTATCAGTTGTCCCCAATGACCATTGAAAAATTCCAATAAAGCAATTGCAAAAATATCTAATTTAAATAGCAGTGGTGTTGATCTTAGTAAGCAATCACATGATCCATTCTGACCTTTTCAAATACAAATGACATTTGTGGGGATATAGATCATGACAAATGAGAAGTAATGTTAATTATATCACTTATCATCTTGGTATGAGATTGTTAGCCTTGTTTCAAAAGGTCATCTTGAAATTTTTTAACAATATGACATTTGTTTTATCTTTATGATACAAGTCTAAATAAATGTTCGTTACGCCTGTCTATCAAGAGGCCTACTAAGATATAGCTTCCTAGTAATCAAATCAGATCATATTTTCCTAGAAAAGCAACTACACATATTTCTGGGAGAAATGATGTGATATATAAAAATATAAAGATAACATTCCAGTATTAGAGTGATTTAAAATAAAGTACCTTCATCTAGGAGATCTTTTACAAATATAAATCATGCCAATAAACTTAACAGGAAAAGTTATTTGGCAGATTTTATTTAAAAAAAAAAATGTTTCCAAAAGCCTTTTCCATTTTTTTTCACTGCATGTTATCTTGGGAAATTATAAATAAAAGCTTTTTTTTTTGTTTGTTTTATTTATCATGTACCTACTATGTTGTTGCTACTATATACAGATCCTCTCAACTAATCTTAACATTCTTTGGTTTAAAAACATGAATAACATTGCATTTTCTTGTGACCCATGAAAATAAATAAGTGTTAAATTTTATGAGGTACAATGTTATTTATGGAATTTTGAAAGAATCTCAAAAAAACCTGTCTTTTTGTCCAGAATGTGTGTTCCAGTTCACACACAACTTCAATTTGCTTATGCAAAATAGGGATATATTTATCTTGAGTTCAGTAGGACTTTCAATATAAATATTGTGGATTCAGTCCCCAAAGTGTTCAAAAAGACTTTTTCCAAGATGCCAGACAGACTTTTTTCAATACTTTTCACTTTGATATGTGGAACTCAATGTAAATAGTGACCAGCCGGTGTTAAACCTTTTCCAAATAAACATATCTATGGAATCATCTCCAGAAATAACCTCTTTACCAGAGAAAAACTATCTTAAGACAGTGCGAAAGTCTAGAGGCCATGTTTTGTCATATGAACTCATTCTCTCATGTGAAGTCTCCTTTCTCTCTTCTGAACATCCCAGAACCCCTTTCTCATTCTTCAGCACATAATATAAATTTTTTGTCTTTCTTGTTTACTTTAGAATGCATAGTAATGTAAATTATCCATATATATGTCACTAAATTTGGTCTTATCTTCATTTAATCTTGTCTAATGTTGTTCGGGTAGTTTACAAGTCCATGGAAGAAACTCAGAAGGATGGGGGAAATTTCCCTTTTCCTTTACAAGGTCAAATGATAACCTCCAAGTAAATATTCTCTCTAACAAAGAGAAAAAATATCAAGGTGGATAAATATAACTATACATTTTGTTTCTAACAAGATGTTTTCTCCTTTGCTTTACTGAAGCACAACTGATAAATGAAATTGTATACATTAAAGATATAAAATATATTTTGATGTATTGTGATAAGAACTCCACAATTAAACAAATTTCATATTTATCACTTCATAGCTAGCTTTTTTATGATGAGGACAGCTAAGACCTACACTCTTATGTCAAGTATAACATACAGTGATTTTTAACTATAGCCACCATTCTGTTCAATAGATGACTAGAATTTATTAATCTTGCATATTTGAAGTTTGATATATCTATTTTCATTTCTATAACAAAATATCATGGACTAGATAACTTAGAAACAATGAATATTTAGTTTTCTTAAGTCTAGAGGCCAGATGTCTGAGATCAGTGTGACAGAATGGTCAAATTAAAAGAAGTGCCTCGTTGTATCCTCATATAGTTGAAAGGGCTAAGATCTTGGGGAGGTCTCTTTTATAAGGCACTGATAATCCCTTTCATGAAGTTAAATTTAATTAAGTTATAATGACATACTAAGCAGATCTTTTAGGGGTTCATGGGTTGTGATTAGACAGCCTGACTGGGACTCAGTCAGTCAGCTGTTTATCAGAGAATGAAATGGGCAAGACAGGTGTGCAGGGAGTCATCAGTCTACTGTAATAAATTAAAACTTTTAGCGCTTAGGTAATAAGTGTCCAGAGGGAAATTTCCAACAGTTAAAATTATTCCAAGACAATTTTAAAGAACCAGTAATTCAGCTTGAGTGTGAATATAACAGACAATCAAAAAAGTAAAAAATAGCAGCTGTACTCTCACTCTCAGCATATTTCTTTGTACATCTGGAAGGTCCAAGTCATCAAGTGGCTGTGTAAAGCAATCACACCAGAGGGAAGATCAAAAGGCAATAGGAGTTCCAGTAGTGAGAGTAATTCTAACAGTCGTGTGTTTTCTATTTTACTGATTCAGTCAACAAATATTTACTTTACACTTACTTTGAGTCAGGTACCATAAAAAATCCTAGGGATAAACATTTATATAAATAAGATTAATGTTCTCAAAGAGCTTTCAGCCGAAAAAAATGAGACAATCCAGCATACAGGAATTAATCACAAAATAGTGTGATATATAAACTTTGGCTTCTTTCAGTGGGCAAAATAGGAATATCCAGCCCATGCTTGGAAATCAAGTGAGAAGAGGCCACACTGTAAAGTCGTCTCTTATAAGGCCAAGTGCTTCAATATAAGAAATACAAAGCACAATATTTTAAGTTATATTATGCTCATATTTATTCAGCCTAAACAAATAGACTATTTTTGAAAATAGATGTTAATTATAATTTGGTAATTCCAATCTAGCTGTCTATACATACTGAAATAGTATTTTGAGATTCTGGTTCCACTGTATTCAATACATTATCTACATACTGAATTAACTTGTGGAGCCAAAGTCAATATATAGCTATTTGTCTTATCCATTAAGAAAACAAAGATATTTCAGTGAATTTTCCCAGGAAATTATCAGTTTAGACTCAACCTCATTATCCGGGAAGAGTTGAGATGCCCAAGTGAAATGTTTGAGGGCTATGAGAATGACTGTAGTATTTTCTCTCTCTAATTCCTCCACACATGCTTAACAGATGAGATCAAATGAATCTAGCTTCAATTTATTAGCATTATTTCTGGATCGATTTATTCAAAAGGCATTTGTGGAGCACTTTACGAGGAGCCTCATCAGAAACATGACCTGTATGCCCAGACTCAACTGAGTATTTCCTTCTAATATTATGTTAAAAATTATGGCAGCCCAACTGAAGTTTGAATCTTGTGAGAATTTAATGCACAAAGGAATATCAAATATCTCTTGGTAACTACTGTAGTTTTTTAGGCAGTAATGATTTTTGTTGCAAGTAGAATTTTAACATGGATCCCATTATAGGAAGTGTTTTTGCCTATCTCATGCGTTTCTGACCTGCTCAGTTTCAGTGTGCCAATTTTACTCTTCTATAAAATGAGGACTGTTTATCACTGACAATGCTGCTGTCATGTTTCTGTAGTTGGTTAGTCTTGGTTGCCAAGGTAACTACCCTGATGTGTGTAACCTTTAGGAGTCTATCGTTAGATAACTGAAAACACTGACTGCATTTAAATAATGTATCCAGGTATTGTGTCTTTGTACTTCACATGGTATTTTCCAGTTTTAGACTCAACAAATATGCCATACCGCTGAGGTTCTAATTCACATTTTTATTTATATTATTTTATGTCAATCATTATGCAGAAATAAAATTTAAAGTCCTGAAATTTTCTCAGGTCTCTAAACTTACCTTCTCTTTTTTTTTTTTGTCTCTGCTTCCAAATTCTGGACATATTAGTGATAGCAGCATTATTTTGTCCTCTTAACAATTTCACCTTTTAATGTCTTTCAAAGAGTCAAGATTATAGGTTTCAGAACTGGATATATTTTGATCTATGCTTTTTCTTTGCTCCTGCCTTCCTGCCTGCCTGCCTCCCTCTTTCTTCTTTCTTCTTTTCTGAACCTCAATATCATTATTGTAAAGTTAGACAAGAGATTGCTACATGAATGCATTAATGATAATGACTGTAAAGAGTCGAGTTAATACAGCACCTGGCTCATTGTTGGCTAAAAAATAATTACATATAGTATCAAAAATGAAATCATGTGCCTTTTCATAGAAAAGTTAACTTGATGTTTTCTGTTTCTGTCTGTATTAGTAAGATAGTTGATAAGGAGTAAGTAGTTTTCTAATGAGGTCTTTAAAAGTGATCCTAGGAAGGCTTTTCCTGCTCTCTAATTGTTTTGAAAACCACTCAAATCATTAGAATACTAGTATTTTAGAATGACTGTTCTTGGTTAAAGGCATTGTATTCTCAGGGGTGTCTTCTTAAACCACAATACACCCAGAAGCATAATGCATTAAGTCATTATTTGCTAATGATCCTTTAATAGGAATTCACTGGCATAACAGGATGAAATGCTCAGGTTGCACACACAAAAATTAAGTTTTTGGTGTAAGGTGTTTATTAGGGATAAAGAAAAAAAGAAAAAAGAGGAAGTAGGAATGCAGAGAAGAAAAAATTGGACTCTGATGTAGATCTTACAAAAATTTGGTCAACCAGAAGGAGAGATACAGGGCAGATATTATCTGTTAGAATTGTCTTATTTTGAGTGGAAATGACTGCATTTATAACTCAGACTTTTCATTATGCCAGTATGGACTACCCAGAAAAAGTTATAACCTCTGATTTTTGCAATTGAGAGTGATAATAAAAGAGGTGACTGTTCAGGGCTCTCTGTGGACCACACTCCTGCAGCAGGACAGTCCTCTCTTGGGTAGACGTGCATGGCACATAGCCATGTCACCACATTTAGAATTATTAGATGTAAAAGAAATGAACTAGGAGATTCAATAAGACACTCACAGACATATTGCTGAGGGACTTGAAATGAATTTTGTTTTTAATCTGCACCATATGTGTGCCTGTTACCCACTAGGAAAGCTTAGGTCCTGAATTCATAGAACAATAGGGAGGCTAACAACAGAAAAGAGAGAAACCCACGAAACAAAAACGAAAACAAAAAAAAGAGCAAGTAGGCAGTACATTTCACTTTCATTAGGTCAACAGAGCCTCTGATCTATTTAGAGTCAACCAATTGTTTAATTATTTGATCTTTCTCCTGAATAAGTATTTTGTCTGACTAGACTTCTGCTCATATTCATATTCATTTCCTTGTTTTATACTTTGCTAGTTTTTCCTCTTAGAAGAAAAATGGTATTTCTCTGGACTGCTCTGATGTGTTTTCAAGAATCAGAGAAGTTATTACCCGAGAACACTGATCACAAACAAATGCTTTGCTACTGTAGAGCTTTGTGTCAGGTGAGGAAATTTTGATTACAGTGAATTAACAAGACTTTGTCCAGAAGTTATGGGAAAGGTTAAATGTCTGCACTACTGTCCCAATGAGCTGTGGATACTAACATGACCCAACACAGAGCTAGTTTTTTCAGTATCTTTTTTTCTTCTTAAATAAAGAAAAGAATGCACTATTATTTTCTCCATCCCAAATCTCTTCCAAAAACTTTGTTTAGTCTTTTACAATGCTGATGCAGTGACTTAAAATACGGAATTAGGTATCAATAAACACAAGGGTATAAAAAGCACACACATTACAAGTTATATTACCCTGATGAGCCATTATATAGGCATCGGCAAGCTTTAAAAAATCACAGTTGGTAGACAAAATAATCTGCATTGCCCAATATCTTGTAAAAACAGCTGAATGTTTTATTTTGCAAGCTTCCTTCTCAGGTTATGCCTCAATAATTTTCACTTACTAAGTAGCATCACCGAGCCATGAAAATATATTCCCCAGGCACGCGTAGCTCACTAGAATTTTTGTTCACAAAATATTGATTTCATGATTAAACTTTCTATCTGATAAGACCTCAAGGTCTGAACTTTAGACTTTCGTATTGGGTTGCATTTATGGTTTGAAAATCCTTGGAGATTGTCTATTTCCATTAATAAAATATATTCTTCTACATGGGGAAGATTAGATTTGCTCCCGAATCCCTATTGCTCATAGGAGTCTAGTATTCTGTCAAATTTATGATTATATTTAAATGCTTAAACTTTATTATGTGACCATATGTCATTATTTATGTACCTGAAAAGGTCAGAAGTTATCAGGAAATATGATTGATCTGTGACTATTTAAGAAAATGCATGCTGATAATTTTCTGACTACTTTGGGTTATTGTCTTTTCACCATCAGATAGGCTAATAAAAGGTTGAATTTTCTAAATTTGGTTTATATTAATCAATGCAATTTAAATGACAATGTAAGGTACTTAAACAAACTATGCTAGGATGTTCATATAGTGCTTCCACTAATCAGATATTTTGAAATACTTGATTCCCTTAGTAAATTCCTCCATTATTGGAATGATAAACATTCGAAGGCATTTAGGTGATTCTTATAATTGCAAAACACATTAAACACTTAACAGAGTAATTCTAAATTATCTTAAAGAGTCCAATGTTGCTTTGTAATTTAAGAAGATTTCAACTTAAAATCTAAATTCCTAAATATATATTTAGAATTGAAGTTAACATACTAAAATCATTTTGGGAAAAGGTCAAATTGCCTTGAATAGTAAAACATACATTGTTATTGTTAAAAAAAAAAAAAAAGAAAGAACTCCCAAATGAAGACATTTATGTCAAGCCTCATCAAGACTTAATACCTAACCAAGTTGCCATTTCTGCCTCTCTTAAAAGCAGAACTCTAAATCAATCAATCTGGAGTTCCTGGGTCAGCCCTAAGGTAGTAATCTTCATGATAAGATCCTCTGAACTTCCTTTTCCTTTATGGGGAGATGATTTTGCCTGAAACAATATCTTCTTTTGCTAGTAACTTTTGTTAGTGTGTAATCTAAGCAAGTTCTTGTGCTTGCATTGAATAAATACCACTGCAGACACAACAAGTTGAAAGCAAAAGAGAGTTGTATTTGTAACAAAGAGAAAGCAGCACGAAGAGACAGAGAGAGGATGGGGGAGGGAGAGAGAGAGAGAGGGCACAAAAGGTACTTCTCAAGGCAGCCTGAGAAGTGGATGGGGCTATGGGCTCAAGTGAAAACCCACACACATTATACTAAGGGTGCATATATTAGCCATCTTTTCTGTGCCCCCCACACCCACCCCATCCCACACATCTGTTCTCCTCTAGGGTTGTTTCTGGGTAGGAAATTCCAGGAAAAAGTTTGTCTATTCCAAGAACAGGTGTTAAGTTCACATGCTCATTACTCCTAATTCAATCTATTATAATGAACCTAATGTATGGGTCCATATACAATTTTATGCTAAGTCTCTTATCCTGAGGTACAGGTTAGCAGCAGGTAACTGAATTACTGGAATTACTGTGCTTGTACCTCCAGCTGGTCTGGGCAATTAGGGCAGCTGCAGAGATGTATCACTTATCTAGTCATTTCCAGGCCTAGGCTGTGTTAGAAATTTATGAATTGCTTGACCCTTTGGAACCTGATTTCTGTCAGTGTTTTATCTGTTATTTTTAGGGCCTAGTTTGTTGGGGCATCTTTCATGTTCCGGCCCCCATTCTAGCTAGGCTACATAATAGCTTTGTCTCACCCATCCTCTGACTATAAAAATCTTCCATTTTGTAAAATTCTCGGGAGCACCCTTCTACTAGCTAAGTAATTTGCTACCTGATTCATAAGTCATTTCATAAAGCCAAAGAGACCTCTAATTTACTTGTTTGAGTTATGTTGCTTGACAATATCTATGGTTTCATATCCTAATGTAAAATATTAACAAAATGAAGTCAATTATACTTTCTGCAAGTTATTCTAGTCCATCGTATGTTTTAAAATGCTTATGATTAATATTGTAGTTGCCTAAGTCTACAAAATTGAGGGATTGCTCTCCTAAGGTAACATTTTTGGAGCGGCCCATTCAATTTTCTGAGTACTTAAGAACTAGAGCTACTGTGTAGAATGCTGCTGAATCCTTGCCTGCGACACTGATGATACATGTGAACCCCATTTTTAAATGTCAGTAATTCTATTACAGAACATGGAAGTGATGATTTTGAACATGCATCGTAAATATAGGACATGTACTTTAAATTAAATTAAAATAGATAACTGTTTCCTGAGGGCCTTAGCTCTTGATTAAGGTATCATTTTTTTTGCTCCTAAGTTATCCAATTTACTTTCCCCTGCAATTCTAAAACCTTTGATTTGATGGAATTCTGCATTTTTATAAGATACAGCTTATCTCTTAGAACCATACAAGGTTTTCAAATATGAAAACTGTTCAATTGAAATTTTTCTGTTTCTTATGCTTTCTGTTTATTCACTCTTATAAAAGTGTATTACTTTTAACTACGGTGATTTTGTCATACTCTAAAAACACTGGATTATCCTATGTTATATCAAGTTTTTATGTTATGCTAGAATCTCAGAGTTGAACTGTATTTTAAAGTACATCTAATCTGTCTATTCATCTGATGAAAATGAGTTACTTTTTTAAAAGGAAGAGTAATTTGTAGTATATTGTGAATACTTATGCAAATGCTAACTATTTCATTATAATTTATTCATAATGCTGTTATACTCAATTTTATCAGTAAGGTGACTGTATAATTGACCATCCAACAGGGCAACATTTGAGAGAAAACTAGAGCATATTATCACCAGAGCTATGCTCAATTACAGTCAACTGAAATGTTTAGAGCATTTCTGCTCACAAGGAATTCTCTAGAGTACTGATTTTTACATTCCAAGTCCC
Organism: Solenodon paradoxus; assembly: GCA_004363575.1. Lineage (NCBI taxonomy): Eukaryota > Metazoa > Chordata > Mammalia > Eulipotyphla > Solenodontidae > Solenodon > Solenodon paradoxus. The sequence goes on from RJWH01000417.1 coordinate 595,197, forward strand.
TTGAGGATTTTCAGTCAGCTAAATTTAAATACCAATGCAATATGTAAAAAAATTCAAGTAGAATCTCACTGGTTAAATAGGAGACTGCAGAACTGGAACATTGTACTTTTAACATCCTCTCAATGGTGTAAATATATTCCCTGAGGTGTCACTAAAGAAAAAACAGCACTCCAGAGAGTATATGAAAATCACTCTGTTAGTGGAAGAAAAGTAATATTTTTCAAACATTTATGAGGTTCCATATACCATAAATGTAGTTTACTGGTACTATTGAAACTCAAATTTAAATCCACGCCTAAATGATTGAGAAGCCTTGTTCATATTCTTCAGAAGAAAGAGTATTGTATTTTTGTATATTTCTTATTTTAGCATTGTATCAGTCAGATTCATAGATTAAGTTATACCAATAGCAAATAACTTCCAAAATTCAGAGGATTGAAATAAAGAGGGAAAGAACAAAAGGAAGAAAAGAAGAAAAGAAAAGAGGGAGGAAGGGAGGGAAGAAAGAAGGAAGGAAGGAAGGAAGGAAGGAAGGAAGAAAAAACCTTTCTGAAAACAAGGTTTTCCTTATTCACATCCTATTCACTGCTGGATAACAAGACTCTACCTATTGTAGTCCCTGAGATACACAGACTGCTGGAAGCTCATTTTGTTATATACGTCTGTGATCCCAGATGCTAGGAGAAAAATGATGAAATATTGATCTCTTCTTAGAGTTTCTACATGGAGATAAGAAATGTCTTTTATTTTCACATTTCATTGGTCAGAACAAATTATATGGTCATATCTAGTTAAACAGAATGTGAATAATTATTTCCATAAAGAAGATCAACAAATAATAGGTGACTATGATCTTATTTTTCTTATTATATTATTGAAGTTATATTAACTTTTTCAAGAAGGAGAAACCACACAATAAGAACTCTTATACATTTAGATTTCAAAAATACACTTTAAATAATTTTCCTATATCCATCTTGCATATTTTTTCCAAGTTAAATATCTCCAATATTTTAACTGATCCTGAAAAGACATTGCTTAAAGTAGTGCTTCTCAAGATTGACTGTGCATTAGCAAAATTTGGAGATATAAAACTTCAGATTCTGTTTTGATGAGATGTTTGGTCTGGATGAGAGTTTTTGCTTGTTTGTTTGTTTTAAATGCTGTCTTACCTTAGTCTTGAAATCCTACCTGGGAGCCAAGAAGTCACTTTCTTGAGCTCTTGAGCAACAATTTAGTCTTCATTCCAACCATTTTAGTATTAATTAAGGCTTATTAAGCTTTCACAATCCAGGCCACTATGTACCTATCCTAATGGAACTGGAGACAACTACAGGTATCTCTTACTCCTAGAACTGGGAAATTATTCAAAGGAGCCATTTCAAAGGGAGATGGAGAAACATAGCTAAGTCGACTTCTTTTGTGTACATTGGCTGTCCCATGTAAGTGTGGCTTGCTGTCTTCCTGGTAGCCTACTCTCTTTTGGAACTATAAGGAACAAAGAATTCTGCCCTTAACCTATCCCATTGTCAATGTGCTATGTCCTGACAGCAAATGAATCTTTAAATTTTATAAAGCCTATTCTTTGTCTGTTGGTGGTTTCCATGTCTCTCCTTAACCATGTTTATTTGGTGTTCAATATCAATATGAGCACTATTAATTGGCTAAATCTGGGGAGGGAGGGTGTGTGAGGCAAGATATCATGTGGGGACTTAGCACAGAGCAATATAAATAATAAATTACTTGAGCTGAGTTTTCTGGAGTTAACTCTCTGAGGTGTTTCTGGTAACTATTGTAAGAGCTCATCACTTCATCATTAGTGATTGTATTCCCATCTGGGGACAGAATTCTGACTTGTAGATATGTTTAAGGTGATCCCTGTGAAGAAGGTGTTGATTAGACTCCCCCATCAAAGAGAAATGACAACTCATTCTCGTTGTGATGCTATTCAAACAACAGTAGGAGTGACCTAGCTGTCTTCTGTACATTATAACCCTTATTATTATCAATAGCTAACTTTATATTCCCCAAACCTTCAAAGATATTGTGGGTTGTACTTTTGGAGATCAATTGCCAAATGGTTAAACCAAAGGGAGGCCTTTGGCACTAGAAAAGAAACATCTCATTCCTGTGCTTCCTACACACCTGCTGAAGTTACTTAATTGCTTAATAATGCAAAAGCACTAACAAGTGCATTTTAATCTTAAGTGCCACTGTACTTCACCATTTGAATAAACTGTTACTTTGGACAAGGAACTAGCGGTGCTGCCACAAAAAAGAGGCTGTTACAGTTCTGAGTGTAAAATCCAATTCTCTGTATCCCTGTGGATCAGCTTATTTGGAGGGTGGACCTGAAAGACTTAGAATGAGAGATGGCTGCCTACGAGGTTCCCTCTTTCCTACAACCTGGAAGGTTAACATTATGACTTATCAGAAACAAACTAAAAACAGCAGTTTTAAGCTTCTAGAAACTCAAAAGAGAAAAAAGAAAAACTAGGGAGGTAACAACCCTGTTCCATAGCAGGACTCTCATGGCTCTGTCTCCACCAGACCCCATAGAAGTCCCACAGGTGCTGTGAAGGTCCTAGTCCCCGAAGACCCGGTGGTGGCCCTGATGGGCACCGATGCCACCCTGTGGGCCTCCTCTCCCGAGCCGGCTTCAGCCTGAAGCATCTCTACCTCATCTGGCAGCTGACTGTCACCAGGCAGCCGGTGCATAGCTTCGCAGAGGGCCTGGACCAGGGCAGCGCCTGTGCCAGCCTCACAGTGCTGTTCCCTTACTTGCTGGCCCAGGGAAACGCCTCCCTGAGGCTGCAGCGTGTGCTTTGTGAGCATCTGAATCTTAGGTGGTGCTGCTGTCAGCCTGCTGCTGGTGGTCCGCTGCTCGAAGTTCAGCGTGACCCTGGTGCTCCAAAAGGACTTGAGGACCAGGTACATGGTGACCGTCACGTGCTCCAACTACCGCGGCTACCCTGAGGCCAAAGTGTTCTGGCAGGATGGGCAGGGTGTGCCCTTGACTGGCAACAGGACCACGTCGCAGATGGCCAATGAGCAGGGCTTGTCTGACGTAGGCAGCGTCCCGAGGGTGATGCAGGCTGCTAATGGCACCAACGGCTGCCAGGAGCGCAACTCGGTGCTATAGCAGGACCCTCACAGCTCTGTCACCTTCACAGGACAGCACATGCTATTCCCAGCTGAAGCCCTGCGGGTGACCATAGGGCTCTCTGTCTCGTTGTACTGCTGGAGGCACTGTCCTTCATGTGCTGGAGAATGATCGAACAGCTGTGAGGAGGAGAATGCAGGAGGGAGGACCTGGATGGGGATCGAGAAGGGTCCAAGACTGCCCTTCTGTCTCTGAAGTACACTAGAAGCAGAGAAGATGATGGACAAGAAATAGCCTGACCTTGAGGAGGAGGGTGCCACTGCACCTGCTAGGGGGTTCCCACCTCTGGCTGCACTGGAGCCAGAGTCTAAGGCCCAGCGGACCTGTCCCCCACAGAGGGGGTTCACACTGGTGGGTCCACTCATTCTCCAAATAAGGCAATGCATAGAACACCTGTCTTGTTTTTCCAAAGAGCGCGATTCGCAAGTAACCTGCTGACTTAGTGCTCCTGTGATACCATAATAAATCATCCTGCTGCCATGTTTCTTATGGAGGACACTAGACTCCCAATGGGCATGCTGCTTGGACCACCTCCTGGCTTTTTTCTTCCAAAGGATACAATGTTCAGGCAGAGCTGCTGACTTACTTCTCCAAAGATAGGATACACAGTCTCCTCTTGCCTTGTTTCTCAAATGGCCCTGATATGCTATTGTTTCTCAGCCTTTTCTCCCACCTGCCAGTAATCAGTCCTCTCAAGTCTGGAGATGCGTTCTCCTGCTCTGCCCACAGTGTTGACGTTTTCTTTCCTGTGCTAAGTGAAGGCAGTGCCGCTCTCCCAGACATGCCAGAACTTGCAGGTGCACATGCTGGAACAGGGCCCTAACTCCTCTGACCCGATCTCTTGGAGGTGCCCTGGCTGTGCCCTGTGAGCCCCTCTCTGCCCGCCTCACTGCAGATCATGCTGCATCTCTGGGCATTCATGTGATCCCCTAGGATTGGCTTTTGTCCCTCTGCTTGCTCTTCCTATCTGTCTGAGCATTTTTCATGGAGCATCCATGGAAGTCGACATGGTGTAGGTGCTGGGGACCCAGTGAGGAAAGACAAATCCCTCCTTCCAGGAATTTGCCCTTCTGTGGGGAAACGAGGAAACAGATAACTGGCAGCTATAGCCTGCAGTCCATGGCGGGTGGGGGCGGGGGGTTGCTTTACTCCCTATTGCATACCTCTGCTCCCTGGATGCCTCACCCCATTCCCTCCATAATCCTTACCCAGAGCAGCAGGCATGGAGATTGAAACCTGGAGAGAGGGATGGGGCTTCTCACCATAAGGAAAGAATATGGTAGCTTCCAAAGTGTTTTTCCAAGTGTGAACAGGTGGGCAGGAGCCAAGGTCTTCTCAAGCCCTGGAAGCCCAGAATCACAGCAAAGTTGAAGCCTGGAGCTGGGGATGGGGCTCTGAGCACACAGTCCCACACTGTGGTGCTTTTTGGAGACCTGGACAGACACCCCGCTGATCATTGGTGGCAGCCCTGCCCCCCAGCCTCTGGTAGCATAAACTTCTGATGATCAACCCTTTCATCTATCTCTCCACAGGAATGGAAGTCTTGGAGATTTCTAATTTAAATGTGGACACTGAGGAATTTTATTACTTGAAGGTGTATTTTGGGAAAAATAAATGCCTTTGCAGAAAAAAACAGGGAGGGGAGATTAAAAAAGAGAAAAACAGAATATGTGGGGGGAGGGAGCAGAGAAACAGCAACCACAGCACACACGTCTACACACATACATTAAAATTAAAACAAAGATCCATAATATGACCCTACTGAAAATCCAGAATTTATCAGTAAAAAATTATATGACAAAAGTTAAAAGAACGCTAAGTTTTTGTGTCTCTTCATCATATATTCTAAATTAACATTTGCTAAAATGTATCAGTTGACAACAGTTTTATGGATTTAATCAACACTGATCTTAAATTACAATTACACTTGAGAATTCACCTAAATTTAAATATGGTACTTTCTTTAGTCTTAATAAAATAACTACAATTAAAAAAAAAAAAAAAGAAAATATGTCTGCGCATCATTTTAAGTATAGCCTGGCCTAAATTTCCTATAGTCATAGTATCCATTGTCCAGTATGCCCTACTGGACAAAAACATTCTGACACAATGAGTAATAAATTTAAATTAAATTAAGTCTTTGAAAATTATAAATTAGCTTGATAAAATGGGACCTCATGGATTCCCTTGCTATAATGGTTAAGACAGCCCAATATAAATTAAAACTGGGCCTGCATGGATTCAAACTTACTATATAGACCCAATTAATGAATGGATTATTATCCACTGCGTCTCTATTTGACAGTATAATTTTTCTTATTATTAAAAATGGAAAGAATAAATGGTGCACCATGTTAAATTGCTACAATCTTAATGCTGTGGTCACGTCTATTACATCTCCAGTACTCAGACCCCAGTATTATGGAGTTGACTAATTCCATCCAATCAGCAGCTGGTGAATATTTTACTGCAGACCTGGTTAATATGTTCTATTCATGCTTATTGTAATAGATCCTCAGCTGTAGTTCATCTTCATCTCCAAAGGACACAAAATACCTTTAATAGGCTCCCTATAAGTTTTGTCGACAGTTATACCATTGCACATCTTTTCAAACAAGATTTTAACCACCTACACCTTTCTCTAGGAGCACAGGGTTGGCAGTATATTGATGTCATTTGTTCCAAAGAGATTCATCTGGCACTCATTAAAAATATACAATCTGAATTCTTTTAGTTCTTTTTGAATTCTGGAGTTCTCATTTACAATTTTATTTCACTGATGTTTCTACTTACAAATCAACCTACATTGAAAAAAGGGATCTAGAATAAGTCTGATTACAAATCAACAGGTGTAACGGTTAATTCTTAAAGACTCCTTTGCTATAAAGGCTTCAACAACCTTCACTAATGCTTTTTGCTATCTGTGGACTACCTACCATGGCCATAATTGCCCATGGACTTTTCATAGAAAAACAAAAGCAAAAAATACCCTTTTTAACCCTGTGCTATATAACATTAAAGTGAAAATTACTGACCATGTACTGGGCTCTCCTGAAAAATAGAAGCTCTCTAAAACTCTGAGGTGTGTGCCATCATACCCGTTGTCCATTATTCCTGGATCATGAAAGCAGTACTCCATAAGCTTATCCAGATTACCAAGTCCTCCTTAACACAAGATAGAGAAAAATCTGGATTCTATTGTACAACAAGATGATGTGATGTCCCTGTTCTCAGTCCCTTGACAGTTGTCATGTTTCTTGCCAGTCACCCTCTTGTAGGTCTCTTAACTACTGGAAAACCCCTTAGGACACTTATTAAGCAGCATTGAGTTCCTACAATGCCAGTGATATTTCCACCTTCACAAATGTTGGAACTAAGTAGAATATTGCTATTTTCAATCCTTTAACAGGGATGTCTCTGGGAAAGATAATTGAACAAAGTTTAGGAACTCAACTTAGCACTAGTGGGTCTGGTCAGCAAACCTTTTCAATGGTCCAATTTATACATTTCCACAATTCTTGAGCTATTTCCAAAAAAAAAAAAAGAGGAAAAGAAAGTTGTCCCTTCACAGTGAGGAATTTCCAAATCTCTTGCCTTACAGATAATGAAATATTAAGTGAAGTCACAGATGACTCCACATATAATAAAGAGTGGTAATACAAAGTCTTAGCAAGACACTCCCTATCCCTTTTGGAGTTTCAGACTGATAGTGACTAATACACTTCACTTCTCAAAATATGCAGTGCTGGCCTCTTGGAGAAGGCATTCATTTAACTTCCTTTTCCCAAATAGGCCTTTGGCTGCTAGTTTGATTGAGATGTACAATTAGCTTTCCAAGGAACAACTGAAGTTTTTGTTTTTTTAAATGAAAAATAAACTCTTAAGTAGGTATAATCTTTCTTAATTCAAAATTGCTTCTCCTAAGTCATTGGCATATTTGATACTTAACAGTTATTGCTTTTCTTCTTTTAATATTAGTGATTGTTTTCCCTAAGCTTAGTGTTTGCTTAGTTCATGATGTTGGTACATTGCTCTCTGACAAAACATACACCTCTCATCCCTATACTTCATGCTGCAGGGAAAACTTAGTGTGCTGGCTACTATCTGTGCCATTTTAAAAGTAAGTAGAAATTATTCCCAGCAAACAGCTACTCCATCTGGGGACACCTCTTGAGCTCTTGAGGAAAGGTCTTCCCGCATCCAAGCGTTTTTTTCCTACTCTCCTTCAGTTTGCTACCATGTCCTCACAGTCTGCACACCAAGTGTACTATCACCCTGGGTTATAAATAACACTAACTTCAGTTACACTTCAGGGAACTCTTAGTTCATACCGTCAACAATGTAACTATGAGAACTCCTACCCTGATCCAAGGAATATACCAAAATATGTTACAAAAACACAACTCATGCTTTAAATACACTTTACAACATCAAGAAATTGCTAGAAATCTCGACATTTTAGATCTTTTTACTTGACTGATATGATACAGATGGGAAACTTGTTTATGGACTGAGCTACAAGGATTCCTTTATTGTTTTTTGCTTTTTACTATCATAATAAAGTGTTTATATACTGTTCAGAACAACTTAGGATTCTCTAAAACATTCCTTACTATTTGGTCACTTAAGTATCCCAAATACTTAAATTAAAATTTGATTTCAAGACATGAAGGGATCAACTGCAACAGTATGAGGTTATGTTTTTAAATTCTGTCTTGTCTCAGTTTTGAGGCCCTCTTCTAGAGCAACTAGTAAAATCATAACGATCGGTTCCATTAATGATCTTCTACACTGGGTCAGATGATGCACCAGCGCTAATCATCTCAGGGTCAAGTTTCTGACAACTAGGGATAGCCTATCTGCTCTGGAATCTGTGAAAATTATTCAAAAAAGTCAATTGACAGCAAATCTAGCTAAATTTCCCCTACTTGTCATAAATTGCCAAATATGACTCCAACTTTATGTAATTATCTTTTCTGGTTGCAACGACTTGCATGTGTCTGACAGTTTTCCCCCTTTGAAATTGCAAGTAACAAAAACTGTTTTCCATCTGTTGCTGTTGTCCATTATTCCTGCATCATGAAAGCAGTACTCCATAAGCTTATCCAGATTACCAAGTCCTCCTTAACACAAGATAGAGCAAAATCTGGATTCTATTGTACAACAAGATGATGTTGCTATTTCTGATTCTCAGACTAAATTTTGAATAACAAGGCAATATAATCTCCAGGTCACATGTGGTTATTTTACTATAATGTCCTTTTTAAAGTTTAGCACCCTGAGCTAAACTGAACAATTTATGCATCATCTAAACAGTAGTCAAAAATTAGGAGCAGCTTCCTATGATCTGAGCAGTGTTCCTCTTTTAAAATAATCTACCAGCAAATTAGCCTTCAGAATCAAGACACTTACATACTGTTGAATCATCTATAAATCAACATTTCTATAAATGTTACTAATAAACCATATTTGCCATATAAAAACCTATAATACACATATAACACCTCTGTATTGTGCACATTTTGCATATTTTATAAATTGAGATATGTACGTGCACTCAGATTTACCCTTTTAAAGTCAGAAATTCAATGTGTTTTGCCATTGGGTACATTTATTTGTCACCAATTTCAAGATGTAGATCATTTCCATTACACCAAAATTCTCCCGTGCCCATTTGAAGCCAATTCTAGGCTGGTAAATAGTAATTGGTGCCCTGATCCTATAATTATGCCTTTTTAGACTATTATATAAATGACATCCATCATGCAATAGATTGCAGGCATTACTGTTTTTGAATATTAATATTTATTAATTTAATGTGATTTCCACAGAAAAATGTTGCTTGCAATTTGTCTGAATTTAAATTTGTTTTAATAAATATTATCAAGGATTATTGATGAATAAAAGCAAACTTGGACAATCATATTTTATAGTTTTGATGGTCTTTGGGAAAATCTTACTAGATAGAACACAAAATAAAATTAATAAACTAAATGCCTCAGAGAATTCTTATAAGTTATCATGACAGTTTCAAAGAATAAGCTAGCACTTGGACTTTTTTTTTAACACCAAAATGAACTTTACTGATGCTATCTTGAGAGTTCATAGCTTTCTAGAGAAGGAGATAACAAAATCTATGTGCCAGTCAAGGTCATGAGTTGTCTTTCTTAAGCCCTAACCTATGCTCCCTCAAATGAGGTACCGTGATTATCAAAAAATTTAAGCAAAACTCATATCTTATTTAAAATAGATTTTTGATAATTTTAATAAGAATTATATTCTAAAAACATATTCTATTTTTTACATAATTTTCATGTTGAATTAAAAATAGGTATACCTCACCAAGATAATAAAAATGTGAATAAAGCTAACTGTAATAAATAATAAAACCACACTATAGCTGGTAAGGAAATCAGAAATAACCTATATAACATTGTAAAAAAAGTTTTGAGTAGATACTGTACACCCAAAGAAACAAACTATATACACCTGCTGTAATATAAATATTTTTTTCTCATAGAGTATGAGAAATTCTGAAATGATATTTGTATAGAAGAATTGAACAAATACTAAGTACATATATTTTATTTCAAAAAGGATCAACTATATCAATATTGGAGGAAAAAGTTAGAAATAAAGATAGGGGAACCATGAAATTTTTGGTGTTTGATTGGAATCAAATGCATAAGAATGAACTCATTCAAATAAATAGATGATGTGTAGATGAATAGATTAAACAGATATGTGTGTGTTTATGAGGTTAGTATACATCATGTATTTTTGTGCTCTGTCCACTGTGAGGCAATGATTTCCCATTAGCAATGAGGACATCTAGCACCCAGATCTTGATTTCTAAGTTTTCTCCAATAAAAGGAATTAGGGCTTTCTGATGATGGTTAATTTGTATGTTAATGGTACCCAGATATTTGTTCAATAGCAGTCTAAATGTCACTATGAAGGTAGTTTTTTGACAAGATTAACATAAATAAGCAGACTTTGAGTAAATTGCTCTATAATGTGGATGGTATTTATCCAATCTGAATACACTAGGGGAAAAATACTGAGATCTCCTGAGAAAGAGAAAATTCTACAAGCAAATTGTCTTTGAATTCAAGCTACCACATCAAATCTTCCCTGTGTCTCCAGCCCGTGGGCCTTCCCAACAGATTTCCCAGCCCCACACTTACATAAACCTACTTCTTAAAATAACCCCTATCTATCCATGCATCCATCTTTCCATTCATCCATCTATCCATCTGTTGTCTCTATCAATCATCAGTCTACCATTTGATCTACTTGTATAGTGCACACACACACATTTTTTTGGTCGATTTTCTGGAGAATCCTAATACAGTCTCTTTGGAGAAATGGCTGAATCCAATGCTGAGGCAGAGAAAACGCTATGTTATATACATATAGATAGATAGATAGATTATACACACACACACACACACACACACATAAGAATGAGAGACAGAGAGAGAGAGAGAGAGTTGAACATTTGTGTCTCTCAATCTTCAACCACAGATTCCAACTGCTATTGAACAGCCAGAAGGAAACACTTCTAAATTTTGGCAATGTTACCTATGGGTAAGAACTCTTAATACTACCAGTTCGGAGGTTTTTCACTGTCCTTTGCTGGTCTTCAGTAATCTTTTACACATTTTTTAATATGTCTTCACTGAGTTCATAGGTTCATTTTACCTATTGTCATTACACTGAATAAAATAATAGGATGTTTAAAAACCAAAAATTCAGTTACTACCTCTTGAAATACTAAGAAAAAATAAGTTTTCATTTACCTTGATTAGGTTTTCATAGATTTTCATGTATATATTTTCTTAAATTTTTATTTACAATTTAAAAATTAGAAATTAATAGTGTATAAAATTCAAGTCAAAATATAAAATTGTGATTTAAAATGTGAAATTTCCATCTAACTACCTGCACTCTCATTAATGACAATTCACTTCGCCACACCATTTCTTGTTGTCAGAAAAGCTATAGTTATTGCAAAACTGTAGTTATGTATATATTCATTTTTTTGTTTTGCTGGTTAAAAATTATCACAAAGTTTGTCATTTAAAAGACTGACTGATTATCTCAAAGTTTCTGTAGGTGAGAAATTTGAACTTGAGTTTCTATTCAAACTCTCAAAATAGTGAAATCAAGGTGTTGACCAGGTCGTGTTCTCATTCAGATACTCAACTAGTAAAGAATCTGATTCTGATTAGTGGTGGAATTAATGTTCTTTTAACTGAAGAATTTACAAAGTCTTGGTTCTTCAGTGCAGATAATGGAGTGAGATATAGAGTCCTTGTGACTGTGAGTCTCTGATTTCTAGAATTTCTTTAAAACAGTACACTTACAGTGTCAGTCCAGTAAGGATGGTCTGTTTTAATTATCTAAAAATAATAGTTACCTATTTCTTCAACTTTGCATGTGTTATATAATTTATTATTTATTCCTCAAATCATTCATGCTCATTTCAGGTAAAAATATTAGTGATATGTTTCAAAATTGTTCTAATATTTAGTAAAGGTAAAAATGGTTAACATATCTGTTTATAATCTGTTAGACATTTTTTCTAACTGCAGTTTATTCACTTTTTAAAATATAAATGATATTATTAAACACATGCTAAAAACATAGATATAGTTCTATGCTAAAGTTAAATCTAAGTGCTTATTCTTATTGATTATATAGTTTTATATTGTATCAATATGCATACTTTTTTTAAGTGAAAAGTGTAGGTAGAAAATCAGGTGAGTAAGCAGGCAAGCAGGTAGCACAAAGGAAGAATATTTTATTTATTTTTTATTTAGTTGTTCATGTTGGTTGTTGACTCTGACCCCAGGCTGTGAACCTGGGACTTTGGAATGCATTAGGGCTACACCTGGGTACCTAATCATTAAACTACCAGGACAGGCACTATCCATACTTTTTATATCTCATTGGTTTATGTGTAGAAATGTCAATACTTACTTTTCTCATCAATCCTTGTAGGTGATGTGTGTATATACACACATATGTATGTGTATATGTATATATACACATGATCCTGATCACTTGAATTATCTGATTAAACAGTTATAAGTGTTGTCATGCATGTGATTCTCAAGTCTAAAGAATACAGAACCGTGAGGAAGAGAAGAGAAAACTGATATTAAATATGGTAGGGGGAAAAAAAAGAACAAATTGAAATTCAGACCCATGAACTAAAACCCACAAGTATGAATTGGAGTTCAGATGAGTTCTTATTGGTTTCAAATTTTCAAACTTGGTCACATGGATTCCCTGTAGGAAAACCGGAGGCATTCATATCAGTAGTTATCATGGAAATGTGACTCAAAACCTCATTCATTATATACTCAAATACAACACTAGCTCCGGAGTTGGAGAAATTAAAAAGTGGGATCAGAGAAATTCATATTCAGTGCAATCTTGACAAATTGATCAAGCTTATGTGAAATATTGGATGATTTAAGAGAAAAATATATTAAAATGGAGGAAGAATCTCAGGAACATAAAGGAAAACATACAATAGTGCAAAATATTAGATTGTTTCTCTCCATCATGACTATGATGTATACAATCTGTGTCAATGTTTTTAAAGTGAGTAGCTAACAATGTGAATGCTAATTTGTCAGCTTTTAAATTGTTGTGCTTGGTAAGGAATAAACTGATTATCTCATTATTTAATTGGAGCAGAATAGATATGAAACTGTCTGCATAGGTGGCATGTGTGTAAAGATATGAAGGACATATATCCGTCCCCAATCACATCTTGTTTTGTTTGCTTAATCATCAGATATTTATACCAGTGACATTTGGAGAAAGCTTTGAAGTACTTTAAAAATACGCATTTGCTGCCAGAGCTATTTATGGTTAAATCCATTCTTGAAGATTAATACCTGCATGCCCTGATGACTTAATGCTTAAATCCAAGGTCTCTGGCAAGAGAAGTCCACATACCTCCCACAAAAGCAGGTTCCTGAACCAAGTGGGAGTGGCCAGGTGGGACCAAGATTGAACAACTAAATAAGTAAATATAATGTTTCTTTCTCCTCTTGGTTTCTTTTCGGCTGCTTGCCTACCCACCTTCATCCTGCCTGCTCATTTTCTTAAAAAAAAATAATATTAATAGCATTTTTAAAAATAAATAGAACAGGTAACCTAGAACAGATAAGAACTGACTGGGTAGCAAGGTTCTGACTCAGGTGTTGTTTCTGTAGGGAAATAAGCCAGAGCAGTCACTCTAGTGAAGAATTCTAATCAGTCAGAGAGAACAGGAAGGATGGAAAGAAATTGCTTTCCAAATAGTGATTTGACAGACAACTTAATTTGTGTGTGTGTTTTGTGTGTGTAATGTCAAGGTAATAGTAGGTAAATGTAATAGCACATCCTTTTATTCATTTTTCTGTACACTGTGTTTTTGTCTCACAATGGAAATCAGGAAATACAAGTCTACAGTCCTAAAGATAAGATACCTTTAAAACTTAAATTGCTTTCTGCCTGAGTGAATTTCTTCAGAATTAAATTAAAACCAAAAGTTAAAACCTAACTAATTGACCCTTCAAGTTCTGTTCTCAAAGACAGGCAGATCTAAAGTTAATACTCTATTGAGTAGAATATGAGAAACTCACTATTTTCTTGTACAGTTTCAAGAAAAGACACCCAAAAAACCAATGTCACATTTACCTTAAACACAGAAAGGCGAAAGCAAATGAATGTGCCTCGTTTTTAGAATACCCAATTATCTATCTCGCAGCAATCATTAATGTGTTCTTACTGTGTTAATAGTTTTTAGGTGATGAAAAAAGTTATTTTTCTATAACAGAGAATGTTTCAGGAAATCATGCCAATATATTTATGCCTATTTTGTTCTGTAAGAGAAGAACCTAATATCAGATTTTAGAACAAATTCATAGTTTTGGAAAGTTTATTTGATACTTGGGCCCTTCAAAATAAAAAATACTCCTGACAAATGGTATTATTTTTGGTTTTGCACAAATATAATTAGTGACAAATAGAGCCCATATAATTCATTTCTGACTTAGTGAAATGAAGGAAGTTGAATGATGTCAACATATTAGAAAATTAAACCTTTTGAAATTTACATAAATAATATCAGGTCATAGAAAAACATAATTTAAGTGGTTTGTAAAATACAGTTAAATGTACAATTTAGAATCAGCACTTATATAGCTAAATTAATACCCTAAAAAATAGTACCATCATGTATTTTATAACACTTCAGTGTTCACAAGACCCATTAATTGCCACATTAAGCAATGTACCATCATAACAATATATTTAAGTGATGCTATCCTTTTTTGTAGGTGAGAAAAATAAGCCAATGATAACACCAAATGTGACAGAACTAGTCTTATCTTAAATCCACACAGCTTCCCTAAACTGCTAGAATACATTTAACAAAAATGAATGGAGCATGTGCATTCTGTGTGTGGCAGCACTGTTTATCTGAGGATACAGTTTTAGTCTCAACAGTTGTAACACAGTTTCTTTGTGGATAACTGCAGAAACATCTTCTAAAAGAAAATATGACTGCCACATGAGGCAAAGAAGTTCCAGATTTTTCAGCAGCCCTATTCATTGATGCCTTCCAAAAGAAGAACCTGGTCTGCTGCATGAACTGGTGGTGTTTTTCTCTTCTAACTAAGGGAAGTCAGTGGAGCATTGCTGAATATAGCCATGCTTTATTTCTCTACACAATCTGATTAACTGAGACTATTTTAAGTTGCAATAGTGGAATCACTAAAGAATATAAAGAATTGGTGTGGGCTTGCTTATTTGTATTGTTTATAGTTTTCTTTGTGTCAAAGAAAACCCAAAAAGGCACATCTGTCTATTCCACTGGCATCAAGTTGTAATATCTAAGATTAAAGCAAAAGTATACATCAACTTTCCCAGAGGCAATATAGAAAAAAACGATGACATGCTTTATTCCCATAGTGTAAATAAACATTTACTTAAACTATGGAAGTCATTTTAGGGAACTAAACTTTATGTTTTTTTGTTTGTAAAATAGATTTTCTTCCATCTTTGCAAAATTAAACCTATTTTCCACAAGAGCTACCCAATGGCTTTTAGTATTTATTTAAACCGCATTTCTCTGTCTATTACTCCTAAGTGTTTTACTAGGTTGGTGTATTTATAGTTATGACAATGTGTGCTTCTCTAAATATGAAATTATTCAAAAAAAGCAAATATAATGTTTCCTACTGATTTTTAACTTTATGTTACTGATTTCAACCTCTACAAAATATAGCCTCACATTAAAAATGAATTATTATCTAGAATCAAAGTGTTTAATTTTCACTGCATTATGCTATGTGGAATAATCTTTAAGTCAGAAACTAACTGGCCATCTACCATATGGCATATTATCCTAGGAAGACCAATGTCTGCCTTATATGGCAATTTCAGCTACATGGAAATTGTGATCATCACTGTGTGTTTTCCTCTAGTCACTCATAAATATATCCAAATTGCCAAAGTGGTATCTTAAACACAAGCTGTAGCCATCAACAGATAAATATGCACATAATTTTAGCCAGTTATATTGATCATACCTCATTTCTAGCAAGTTGGACATAATTTCAAGTAAGTAGCTATATAGAACTGAAGGAAAACCAAAAAAAATAAAATAAATAAGGAATGGAATTTTTTTCCCTTCAACCTACAACATTTCAAAATCTAAAATTAAACTTTAAACTTTGCATAATTTGTAATAAAATTAATGTATAAAGTGTATATGATCTTTTTAAAAACGTTTGAGAAGTTATTTCCTTAAAATATTTTTTCATTGTATACAAAAATACCTAGGTGACAATTAATGCATTGTTATATATAGAAGCAGGGCTTTTCAGCTGCTAAAAGTATAAGGTTTACGAAGCAATATAATATATTATATTATTAATAAAAACAATCCATAAACATTTCAATAAAATATATTCATGGGCTCATTTAAGAAACAATATTATAACTTGCTAAAATGTATTCATATGAATAAATATTCTTTTAAATCTATTAGCAAATTTTAGCAGTGTTAGACCAACCTTTAATTAGGAGGGCTGACCAGTGGTTTTGCATCAGCTGTACTCTGAGAACTGTGAATCTAAATATACATTTCTGTTTAAATTAATTTGACTACATACTGATTTGCTAAAAATGTTTTCGTCAGTTCTACTGTGAATCATCCACTACCATGTCAGCAACGGAAATATTTTTATTATTGTTGAATTTTCATAAAATGCAGAATGTTACTCCCAGTAGTTTTGCTTGAGATGCATGTTGTGTGCTAAGTGGAGTTTAGGAAAATACGTGAAACGATCTTAAAGCTTCATTCCTTTCTTTAAAAAAAAAAGCAAAATAAATTTTTTGAAGCTGTTCATGTTTCAAAATTTCAGACTTAGTCTATACTGCCATACTGTTAAATTAATCATTAAATGTTGAGCAGTGGGGAAACTTTGATTTTTTAATCATAAAAGATCTGACTACCAGCTTTTCCCGTTTCATATTAATTTTGGTATTTTTTGCTTCTGGTCAGAATGCAGAAAATAGCAGCAACAACAACAAAAACATTGTCATTCATTCTTTCATACAACTAATGTAAAATTTAGCCCTTCACTGTAGGCATCAAATATATTTTATTTATTAAAAACAAAATATTTTAACCAGTTTTTTAAATAGTTGAAGTAAATTATTAGGCAATGTTTGAATAGATACAAATATTTTTGATTTGTGAATTAACAATGGATATGAAAAACTATCAATCTGGATACATAGTATGATGAAGTAGAAGGAGCCCAGATCCTGTAAGCATGTTTTCCAAGTTTAGCTATTGACTCTATCACTTATTGATACATGTGTATTTGATAAATCTTTTGTGTGTTTCCTTAAATTCTTTCACTGTATAATAGAGACTTTAATAGCGCATACCTTACAGAACTATAAGAATATTTGAGTTCATATGTAGAGAACAGTCATGTTTCTGTCCTTAAACTTTACTTTGTGTTAAGTATTCAAAATTAGTTAATTCAATTAGATGCAGTGGGAATTATTATATTTTATCTAAGATTCAACATAATCACTTATCAAAATTCTTTATTTACTGTTGTTTTGGTGATAAATGAATATTCATGACTTCAGATATTCTAATACATGATCCTTTTATTTGTACTTCTACTATTCCATTTACATACTGGCTAAGAGGGTATTTACTAGTACCCTATTTCAGACATTTTTATATGGTAAGAGTTAATAAAATGTATAAAACACTTTCAAAATAAAGAAATATATGTCTTCCAGTAAATCAGTAGAGAATTGCATTTAAACCTGTGTAACATCATTCATGTGAGTATCTTAAAATTGCCGTATGGACAAGTATGATTCTATTTAAGAGCCAGAGAAAATGAGATCTGAAATTACTTTTTCAAAAGGTCAAAAGGCAGAAAGCTAGTAAAAAAATTGAAGTTTCTGAATTTCTACTTGAGAAATCTAATCACTAAGTCTACCTGAGTCTTCCCAAGTCATTCTAATGACCTAGATGGTGAACAGTTAATTTTCCACATGAGTGCATTAGACATTGGCACACTCCACTCCATCACTCCTCCTGGCTCCTTACTGTCTTTGCCAAATGATTGCCAAACACACACACAGACACACACACGAACAACAGTATACATGCCCCGGCCCCCACCAAACCCCCTGTGAACCTGTGTCTGTTTGATGAGAAATTTCCTTTTAAAGCGAAAATAAACTGAGTAACTTTGACTAGTGTGCATTAGAATTGTCCAGAGTTTCCAAAACACATGCCTGGTTAGTAGAACCACTGAACAAATAGTTACTGAGAGTTGACTGCTATTCCAAATGAAAAAGAAAACATAAGAAATTCGTGCTTCATTATTTTATTGCAGCGAACATTTCCAGCAAAATGTTTGTTTTGACATGCCGAGGCGTTAACAGTCTTGGAAAGTCTTAACTGATAACTCACTGTTAATCTTTATTATTAATCCACCAAATGTTGAATACAAAGTTGTACAGGGACATATATATATACATATATATACACACATACATGTATGCATACATGCATGTATTATTTTTTACTTTATTTTTATTGTAATATTACCTGCACTTGTTTTATTGTCATATTCTGATACATAGGCCCTTTGTGTCCTTATAAGACTTCAGCTCCCATCCTTTCACTCCTTGTCTCAGATTGGATTCACATTAGATTTCCTAGTGTTTTATACAGTATCTAAATTTTTTCTGTAATCTTGAAAAATGGAAAATTGGAGTCTTATATTGTTTGGATTTTCTAGAAATCCAGAGATTCCACATATTTAAGGATGGGCTCACGGACTCCAAGAGGACACCTAGATTAACTATACATATTCTGAAAGTTATAAACTTCTATAAAATTGGGTGCAGAAAAATGTATATGCATAAGTGTTATGTAACGTATATATGCATATATATGTGTGTGTGTATATATATAAATAACTTTTTTCAGGAGAGATTTCATAAATTTCCTTAGAGTCTAAACAAGAACTAGAACGAAGAACAATAAGTAAAAAATGTAATGGAGGAGGGAGCTAAGCAAATGCACACGAGAAGGATCATCAACATAATAAAGAAAAAAAGACTTGTAAATGTGCAAAATATATAACATAGACAATATATTTGACTGGAATGGTGATCTAGAGAAGTTCTGGAAATATTTATATAAATGGAAAGGAGTAGAGAAGCATTCAAAGATATTGTTCCTATTTCATCATAAGAAGCAATGTGCAAAGTATTTTATGTGGATTTTTAAATGCTCCCTGCAATTAATGAAACATGCACTAGGGTGCATTTCATTGTCCCAATTTAAATGTAAGTAAATGGATGCTCAGTGAGAATAGTAACTTGATACCAACCATGTAGCTACTATATAATTGAGTGAAGATGTAAATCTTAATCACAAAACACTGACTAACCAGTGCTTGCTGAAGTAGATGGTTGATTATGAGATGAAAATTGAAATATGATTCTGCATGAAAAGGAATAAATCAGTACATGAATAAAATGCTATTACACACTCCTTCAAATTTTGTTATAGTTTGCTAATGAAACATTCTCAGTGACTTCTTGGTGTGCTGCAACTAAAAAAAATCATTTTACAACTGATTTCAAATGTATAAAATCATCATTTAATAAACTTTTAATCTTTCATTTCTTTTCAGATGAATAAAATAATTTTCCAATAATGAGGATTCTTGCTAGTGATTGTCTTTTTTTAACCATAAAGTTACTTCATAAGATACCCATATAAAATGTCAACCAAAGTTCTGATAAAAGATGAAAAATATTGTAATTAATTTTGAGTAAGAATAGATATTAACAACTTTCACTTCGTGATTATGTACCTTGTCCTTACTAAATATTATGAAGTGCATTTTCTTTCTTTCATAATTAATGAAATGAATTGGAGACAAGGTGCTGAACTTTCAAAAAAGAATCTCCCCAGAATATTGAGTCAGAAAGCAAATTGAAAAATTAAGCGATTACTATTCTTTGCTTCAGACTTTGATCAATGAGAATAGAATGTATAGTTGCCATAAGGATAGTTGGAATCTAAATGAGGAATTTTTACTGTTAGTGACTCTGGACAGTGTGTTGAACAGGAAAACATCGTGGCAGTATTGTAAGAAACTCTCTTAAGTAATAAACCACGTATAAAACTATACTGAATAATAGTTTGAAATTATTTTTATAATAAAAATAAAATAAAAAATAGACCAGATGCTGAATACCTAACTGCAGAATAGTTTTTAATCTATCTGAAATTTCATTCACATAAAATTCAGAATAATCATAGTGTTACAGCTCATTGTAAATATCTTTATCTTCTTTGTGATAAATGAAATTTAAAAACTAACCCTAGTAATTTCACAATAAAAGTTGACTTCATTTTATACTTAATTATTTTGTGAAAACTTATCTGGTATTGACCTAAAGTATTGTCCTGCAGAAAATCATCTTGTGATTTTTCAAACCAGCCACTGACTAAATGTACTAAAAATGTCAAGTAATTTCTAGCTTAAACTAAACCAAATGAACATGCCAATTAACCACAATTAATTGGTAATAATAAGACCTATGTTTAAAGATTTTTCTCTAAAATCTTTCTGAGATAAAGAAATAGCATAGATACTGCTTGATTTAAATAGTTACTACACGTATATAATCAGTCTTAATTGATTTTTATGTACAATGGGTAATGGTTAAATAAATATAGGAATAGAAACATTTACATAGTATTTACTAAGTGTCAGGCACTGTGTGAAGTCAAGGACTCAGTATTCATGGTATATGTTTAATAATTACTAAGAAAAGTAGCTCTGAAAATTTGTAAATGGGCTCTACAGATGTATCTATGGACATTTTTAACCATTTTCTATTTATATATGTATAGCCAACTTGCACATCTTTTCCAAACTTATGTTATAATTATGGTATTGTATCATATATGTGCTACAATACTATAATATATAACACAGATTTTTATCATTGCCTTATAGTTTTTCAGTTGTTACCTCATGTACATGAGCAAGTGCATATAATTTAGAAAATTGACAAATTTGGATTCAGATCAGAAAACCCATTTCTCAAATATGATTTTAAAATGTGATGATAACAGCAAAGTTGAATGAATTTCCTCAGAATGCAAAGTGAAAAAGTTTAATATTTATTACACTTGTGTGTTTTTGTCAGTATGAAGGGGCTAGACATTTTTCTTAAATATTTTTACAAGATTTTGTATGAATGACAATAAATATTATGTGACTTTTGCATCCTAACTAAAAAGATACTATTCTAACTGAATTAGATAATAGTTTTAGTATATTAGTATACTAAATCAAAACAATTATATATAGAGATGTATCTTCTTACAGAGAAATTAGGTTTAAGTTTTGAATTCATTTATCCATATTATAATATGCAGGAGAGATTTTTCCATTATAATATAGAAAAAAGTTGGAATATTTCTGAAATGTTTATTAGTTTCAGGTTTAAAGCACAATGATTTGATATTGATGGATACTGTAAAAAAAGATCTACAGTCTAGCAGTCTAGTTAACTTCCTTAACAGTGCATAGTTATAACTGCTGTGTAGCACTCTGTATTGTAGATTAACAATAAATTACTTAACCATTTTCCCATCAATGTTGTGGAACCAATGCTGTAATGAACCTCTTTGCCATGACTCTTTACATATCTTTGATTATTTTACAGCAGATATATAGAGAAGTGCATGAAGTTTGTAATATTTCATACATATTTTTATTCTTTTGTGCTAATTATATTTATTTTTTCTTCTTTATTGAGGTGAAATTGACATAAAACATTGTTTTAGTTTCAGGTACAAAACATATTGGTTCAATATACGTATATACTGTGAAATGATCACAATGATTCTAGTTAACATTCACCCCCAAGTAATTAAAATTTTGTTTTCTTGAGATGAGAAGTTTTTAAGATTTACTCTCTTAGCAACTTTCAAATATACGATGTAGTAGTCTCTATTAACTATAGTCACCAAGCTCTATATTATTATATCCCAGGACTTCTTTATGTTAAAACTGGAAATGTTTACTTTTTTTATGTCTTACAATCATTTTGCTCACCCTCCAGATTCTGACTCTGCGGACACTGACCTGTTCTGGAATCCACAATAAATGAAATCGGAGAGCATTTGTCTTTTGTTTTGTATGACTGATTTCATTATTATCATAATGTCATAGAGGTCTATTTATATTGTCACAAATGGTAAGATTTCCTTCATTTTCTGACTTAATAATGGTCCATTACACACACACACACACACACACACACACACACACACACACACGCACGCACGCGCGTTGAGTACATGTTGTTTCCAGATCTTGGCAATTTCAAATAATACAATGAAAGAAAGAATGCAGATATCTTTTTGAGTTACTGTTTTCCTTTTGAATAAATACCCAAAAGTAAAATTCCTGTATCATATGGTAATTTCATTTTTTTCTAAAGCTACTCTACAGTGCTTTTCATAGTGTCTGTACCAATTTATATTTCCACCAACAGTGCACATAAGTTCCCTTTTCTCCATAACTTGACCAACAATCTGTCATGCTGATAGTAATGAAATGATATCTCAGTGTGGTTTTGAGTTACATTTCCATGATAACTAGCGATATCCCGAAGTAAGTCACAATAATATCTTTTTGGCACTCAGATACATATCAGTCTTGGAATAAACAAATCCTGAAATCATTTTTTCAAGAATGTGAAAGAATTGTTTAAAAACAATCATCCATCTTTTTTATTTAGGCTATAACTAAAGAAGAGTAAGAGGTTTTCTTGTTAACCTTGTCTTAAAAAGATTTAAAAAAAATTAAATATTTACCTACATCAGGAAAGGTGATAAAAATTCTACACTCTCTTGAAATAAACATTCTACTGATTTGATGGTTTTCCTGTTATAATTTTAGAATTGAGTAGTTGTGGTAGAGATTTATTTGCCTTTGAAGATTAAAATATTTACATTCTGTCTTTTACAGAAAAAAAATATAAATCCTTTATATAAAAATTCACAAGTCAAATGATCTCAACCTGCAGAAACTATGTGTTAAACACATAGAAATAAAGGATTAAAGGGACTGGAGTAGTAATTCCTGAATATTGTATAAGTGATTTAAGAAGAAAATAAGATGGTAGGGGGAAAATACTTTGGTCCCTGCAGTTTATGGTTATCATAAAATTTCTGGCTCATGGCATATGTACTGGAGCAGCAGTTAGGTGAATTGCCTCTAAAGGTACAAGCCATATTCCCCTGGGTTCAAGTCCCATGTCCAGGTGGGAAACAACCAGCATGAACAGCTAAATAAAACTAAAATAAAGATGCATTTTTCTCCTTTCTCTTCCTGACTACTTATCTATTCAAGTTCATTCTTCCCTGCAACTTTCCTTTAAAAAACAAACAAACAAGAAATTCTGCTCCTAGTTTATTTTGGAATAATCTGAATAACCAAAATTTTAACTTATGAAAGTTATCATAAGTCCTAGTTTTCACAATTACCTAATCCATTTCAAATATTTGAGTATTTATTCTATTTAGGTTCTTCTTGTTTTTCCCTAAGGAAGAAATATATTTACCTGAAATAATAAAAGATTTATTTTCAAATATATATATATATATATATATATATATTACTTTTCTTTCTCTTTCGTTCCTCTTACTATTTCTCCTACAACATTAATTGGGAGGTCTATTAGCACATTAAAAAATAGCAAAGATAGACACATATGTATTCTACATAGATATTTTTGAAACTGTGAAATAGAATATCCTAGACATATTATAATACAATAGAATTTTAAAGAAAATGTTAGCTTTAATTTCTGATTATCTGATCATATAGAATCAACAAAAATAAATTGCAACTGATATTTTTCACATTTTGTATTTTCATTTCTAAATTTGTAATATAATATAACATTAAGATATAAACACAAGAATATACTAATCTTTGTAATAATGCAATTTATTGTGCAATACAATTATTCATTTATACTTTGATTCATTTAAGCTATTAAAATTTATAAATTATAAATCTATTTGGTAGTTAAACATATATTATAATATCTCTCTAGATGATAGTTAATTATTTTTAATGCAATAATGCCTGGCAAGATTAAATTAGATATTTTTAGAATTCAGCATTGCAGATTTTATTCAAATATAAATCAGATTTCATTATAAGTTAATTCTCTGAGGTATTTTAGTTTTTTGAAAGTGCAAAACTAATGCATCTGCATATGTAGCTCAAAAGCTTTTTGGTATAAATGTGATAATCCCATGGCCCTCTCATTCCAGGCTGTAATGTTTCATAGCTATCATCATGCAGTACTCACTTGAGCATTAAAAATTTTAATTTAATAATTTTATTCTATCTTATTACTATTACCTGAAATGTTCATGAGTTCTATCAGTCAAAATCAAACTTGTGAATTAACTGAAATTACTACGGGCAAATTAATATTTAATATGTAAACAGTCAGAAGAGCATCCCACTAATATATGTATTTGTTGTCCACCAGGAAGCACATTTTCTTTGGTGTTATGAGTAGTTCACCTACTTTTTATGACTTTGATCAATTGAATTATTTTAGGGAGAAAGTAAAATATTTTTGAGTTGCTTTAATCTGCTCTTTATTCAAAATATTTATAGTCTCAAAGGATATCCAGATATTTAAATTTAGATTCTTTGCAATTATTTTTATTATACATATTTTGATTAATGTTTATTAATGCTTTATGTGCTCATGCTACTGAACTTAATACATGCAATATTTTTTCAGTCATTTTTAAACAGTGGAGTGGGTTGTAGTAAAATAACCCTTTCAATATATTACAATTATAAATCTGGGCAAGATATAAAAATGCAAAATTTATGGCATTAAAATGCAAAAAAAAGAAAAACAGAAACAAGAGGGGAATTGATAACATAAGGAAAATTTTGTCTCAGGCAAATTTTGCATTTTAGGGCTTTATTGTCACTACTCACAGCACAGAGAATCTATGTCAGGACTTAGTGCAGGCTACCTTAGGATGTGACAATAATGACATATTTATTATTTTGAATTAAGATTACTTGGGAAATAACCAAAACATACATTTTCCTCTGACACCCTCTGTCTCACTAAAAGCAGAAAATAAATCTTGTGATAAGTACTCTCCCTGTATCAGGAGGGAAATAAACATTTTATCTCAACAGAAAGAATTTTGAGTATTTGGTTTTCCTATGTGAATAAGCTCTACATAATTCACTAAATTAACATCCAAATAAAATTTTCTTTGTACTATAATTCTGCACAGATATATTGTTTCTTAGTCTCATATAACATTCATTTACTTTTTCTATAAGTACCATATTCCTACAGTACATCACATATATGATATTAAGTATGTTCTATTCTGCTAATCTGACTTTTGTCACTGAAATTATTTCTTTCCATAAGGACCTATAAGGATAGAGGAACTATTTTACTCCCCCAAAGCTTGCATTAATAAAACAATAAGAAAGACTAAAGAGTTTCAGTAGCTGGAGTTGTCAGAAAAATGAGCTAAAGGCTACCAGAACAATTGTAGAGAGAGGTGGGAAACTTTAGAAAGGCTATTCCAACAGAAAACAATGCCACAATTAGCATATAGCTATGCCAAACTCTCATATTACCACTAAGGATTTCATGCTAGAAATTCAGAACTGGAAGTATGAATGAAATCAACTTTTGAAACTTCTGTGCATCACATGACTGATGGATTAGAGTACGAATTCACAAAAGCTAATTGCATGCTTGAACAAATAGCACAAATTTCAGAGGAAGATAGCAAAATGCAGAATCTCTGCAATAGATCACTCACAATGTCCAGTACAAGATTATCAGAAGTGCATGAAAATGGGAAATATAATTTATGGTCAAAATACAAAACAATCCACAGGATTTAACCCCAGAATGATCTAAATGGTCATTATTTGTAGAAAAGAACCTTAAACCAGCTATGATTAATATTTGCAAAACCATAAAGAGAAATATATTAGTAAATAGAAAATTTAGAGAAACATCACAAATACGGAAAAGGACAAATTATAAATTCTAGATCAGGAAGCTATAAAATGACTGAATTTTTTAAAACATGCACTTAGGATGCTCTAGTGTGGAGAGGATAGAAGAAAGATCAATATTGACTGAATAATATATCAAGTTTTCTAACATGCATGTGACTTTTATCGAGGGCAGATGTTAAAGTGGTATAGAAAAATATGGTGTAAGGGTTCTCAAATTTGGTTTAAAAATGAACTTAAAATTAAGAATCTCTCCAAAATACTGACAGGATTATATAAACAAAAAAATTGATATCTAGTCATGGTCAAACTAATTGAATTAAAGGCGAATAGAAAATGATCCCCCTCCTCAATTAGCTTGTGCCAGACTGGTTGTATTCCATGTTACATTTCTCCAGACTGCCTCAAAAATACAAAGACATTTCTGCAACAGAGCAATCAGTAATTTCCAGCAGAATATTCCATTCTGCACCTCTCTCAGTGAAGATTGTTAGAGATGCTCCATTGAAACATCGGTTTCCACCCACCCACCCACCCATCTAATGGGAACTAAATAGATTTGTTATCTGCTTGGTGTTTCCTAGAGCTTTTACTTCCAAGATCTAAAGCATTTTTTTATTGTCCTCTGCTAGAGGTCTGAGCAATTTTTAAAAGAGAGTGTGCTTTACTATTACCAGTTTTTCAGTTCTCTTTCTTTAGAGCCTCTGTTGGGAATTTGATCTGCTTGCATACTGGGTGGACACCACTTGGGTCTCTTTTCTTCTGTTTTTTTGTTCATGTCTATGACTCGGGGAAACCTTTGCATCCTCTACTCCAATTCTAACCTTGTAGGCTGAACTATCAGGCCTCAGACTAATGCTGACTTTAGAACTTCAACAATCCTAACTAGTGCAAAAGTCACAAAAATAAAGTAATTCGGCATTCTCAACAATACTGCGGGTCTTCTCTGCTCACAATGGCATAAAACTAGAAAAAAATCATAAAAAGAAACACAGAAAATTCCAAAATATGTTGAGGCTAAACAACATGCTTCGTAATGACTTCTGGGTAAAACAAGAAATCAAAGGAGAAATAAAAATGAACTTTGAGACAAACAAGAATAAAGATGAGCTACCAGAACATATAGAGTTCAAAAAGGCAGCCACTGAGAGATGCTTTATAGCAATTCAGGCCTACCTCCAGAGGAAAGAAAAATTACAAACAAATAACCCTACATTAAAGAAACTAGAAAACTAAAATAACTGAAGCCAAAAGATGATAGAAGAAAGGAAACAATAAATATTCAAGGCAAAATAAAAATTGAAAGTTCAGAAGATCAATAAACCCAATAGCTAGTTCTTCAAAAGATAAACAGAATTGACAAACATTTGGATAAACTCACTAAGAAAAATAAAACTCCAGTCATGAATATCAGAAATTTAAAGAGTAAAGGTACAATCTCAGAAATTCATAGCATACAAAGAGATTATTCTGAACAGCTGTAGACTAGAGGACATGGGTAGACTTTTAGAAAGATGCAGCTTACCAAGACTAAATGAGGAAGAAATGGAAAACCTAAACAGGAGAATCACAAGCAATGAAGTTGAAAGACTAATCAAACGTATCCTTAAATGTAAAAGCCCAGGACCAGG
Source organism: Solenodon paradoxus (assembly GCA_004363575.1). NCBI lineage: Eukaryota > Metazoa > Chordata > Mammalia > Eulipotyphla > Solenodontidae > Solenodon > Solenodon paradoxus. The sequence continues at coordinate 622,673 of RJWH01000417.1, forward strand.
TGACTTTGTTAGTTAGTCTGACCAAACTTTCAGAGAAAAATTTATCTATTCATTTCAATCTCTTTGAAAAATTTAAGTACAAGGAACACTTCCAAATACTTTATATGAGTTCAACATTACAGAGACAATAAAAACAGTTTTTAAAAATATTAAAGACCAATATTTCTGATCAACATAGATATAAAAATACTAAAATATTTATTGGTAAATTGAATTCAACAATACATCAAAATATTCAACCAGTGACCCCAAACCTCTGTTTTCCCAAGATCTTAGGATCACTGAACCATCCTGTAAAAAACCCTGAGCTGCGACTGCCAAGGTTTGCTGAACTTGCCAGGCTCCAGCAACCCCAGGGTCTGCTCTCTGAGACCTGCCTGTAGTGACTCTGAAGAAGTACCCACCTACCAGGGTTCAGGGACTCAAACTCCCTCCACTGATCCACTACAGCATGAAAACAGTGCACGTTAGGTTTCACATTCCACAAACCCACCAGTTATTGAACTCTGAACCTGACCTGCCACAGCTCAGAAACAATATATGTTAGACTTCAGATCCATTCATCACAAGATTAATCACCAGAGCCAGAACAAAGTGCTCAATAGGCCTCTGGACATGTAGATCATCAACCTCACACTGTTCATCCACTGATAGGAGCAATTGCCCACTAGGCCTTAAGACCTGAGGACATCCAGTGCCTCAACGCAGACCCAGGCCCATAAATCCTAAATTATGTAACTAGGATACCCAAGAGCTGCATTTCTGAACCATACCTGTACTGCTTATAAACCCCCCTGTGCTGGAGTGCTGCAAAGCCTTAAAACACTAGCTGAAATGGCTTCAGTGGCCTACCATAGGAGGGCATCCTAGAGAGCAGAACAAGCCCCAATCCTATTGAAATCAAGGGGCTGACACCCACCACATCATCATACTGATAGGAATAAGCAGAAAGTAAAAGAAAAATAAAACCACAGTGCTAAATCGAAGGCAGAAAAGAAAGTCATGCCAAAATTCAAGTCACCTCCCTCCACCCAAAAAAGAAAAAAACACACAAATGGCCCCAAAAGAGCAAGCTATCAGGAACTCATCAGGGAAGAATTCCATTGCTATGGACTGGGACAACCTAACAGATAAAGATTTCAAAATGATAGTTATTAAAACGCTCACTGAGATGCAGAGGCACATACAACTACTCAAAATTAACAGAAAGACCTCAGAAAAGATGTGAAAAACTGAAGGGATTACTTCACCAAGGAAACTGAGACCATAAAAAATGTCCTAGAAGAAAATCTGGAAATGAAAGATAAAGAAAGCTCATAAATAGATCAATCATGCAGAGCGATAAATATGAGATATTAAAGACAAGATAACTGATGCAACCCTCATGGAAGAGAAGAGGGAAGTAAGATTAAGGAAAAATGATGAAAATCTTTGAGAAATATCAGACATTATGGGAAGAACAAGCATATGTATAATAGGTGTCCTAGAAGGAGAGGAGAGGGAGGAAGGAGCAGAAAAGCTGTTTAAAGAAGTAATAGTTTCTCACATATGTGCAAAAAATAACCATGGATATTTAAGAAGCAGAGAAAACTCTAGAACTACTAAATGTAAATAGAACTGCTCTAAAAAAAGTTATATTAAAACTAGAAAAAGTCAATGACAAGAGAAAAGAAAAGCGTAAGCTACAAAGGCACACCCATCAGGCTATCATCAGATTTCTCAACAGAAATCCTATAAGCTAGAAGACAGTGAAAAAATATGTTCAAAATAATAAAAGACAAAAAGTTATCAATCAGGAATACTCTTTCCTGCAAAATTATCATTCAAGCACGATGGAGAAATAAAGATTTTCAGTGAGAAACAAAAGTTAACGCATTTTTCTTTTACCAAGTATGCCATTCAAGAAATCTTGAAAGGGGCCCTACAATAGGTAAAATGAAAACACGTATACATGAAGACTCAAGAAAATGAAGAAACAAAAATGAGATAAAAAGGAGAAAATGCAAAAATACTAAAGCGGGAAAGAAAAACAGGTAACCCACACAAATATATAAAGATTATATGACAGCAGTTCACAAAAGTCTGTCATAGAACAGTAGTTAGAGACAACCCAGAGGCACAAAGCTTAGTTCTAGAGTGATACATAGTAAGGAATTAGGCAAAACTGACAAAACAGACACTGTAAACCTTCCAAAGGGAAAAACAAAGGAAAAATTAGAAATGAAGCAACAGACAGATAAAAACTACAAAGAACACAGGCTCAAATGATTGTAATAAAGCCTTGCATTTCAAATATCACCCTAAATGTGAGTGGAATGAACTCACCAATCAGAAATAGAGTTGCTGGATTAATAAAAGAAAAAAATAGAGTGACATCAATAGTATGCCTAAAGAAATGCAAAGGACATCCAAAGACAAACACAGGTGGAAAGTCAGGATTATGGAAAAATGTATTAAAGGAACAGTAATGAAATGAAGTCAGAAACTTTAATATCAGATAAAACAAATAACCAGAAAAAAAGTGTATCACAAAGTGAGGATGGACACTATATCATCATCAATGGAGTAATTCCTCAGATGGAATAAGTATCATTAATATATCTGCATCTAATTCGTGACCACCTAAACACATAAATACTGACTGAATTAAAAGTAGACAATGACAGTAATACAATAATAGTAAGGAACTTCAATACTCTATTTACACCACTAGATATATCATACAGGCAGAAAAAAGGGCCTAGTTGAAACAATAGGTCATGTGGACCTAGCAAACATATATATATAATATTTTGTTCTAGTCAAACAAAAAAGAATATATATTCTTCTCAAGTGTACATGGAGCATTCTTAAGGATGCACCATATTTAGGACACAAAACAAGTCTCAGCAAATTTAGCAAGATTAAAATTATAGAAAGGATCTTCTATGACAACAAAGGGAAAAAATTAGAAATTAACCAAAAGAACAAAACTGCAAGAACCACAAAGATAAGGAGATCGAACAACATACTTCTGAACAACCCCTGGATCATGAATGGAATTAAAGATAAAACTAAGACTTATCTGGAAACAAATGAAAATTCAGAGACCAACTTCCAGAACATATAGGATATAGCAGAGGCCATTCTGAGAGGCACATTTATAGGCAGACAGCTCCCATCAAAAACCAAGAGAGAGCCCAAATTAAATGCCTAACCTCACACCTGAGGGAACTAGAAAAGGAAGGCAATCAAACTAAAAAATCAACACAAGGAAGGAAATAATAAAAATTAGAACAAAATAAAAATGAAACTGAAAACAAAAAAATCATCCCAAAATAAATAAATCCAAGAGTAGCTTCTTTGAAGAAAATAAACAAAACAGATACACCCCTAGCTAGACTACTAAAAAAAAAAAAGGGAGAAAACCCTAATAAAAATCAGAAATGTAAGAGATGAGATTACAACTGGCATCACAGAAATACAAAGGATCATGGGAGACTATTATGAACACTTACATACTAACACAATTGTCGTCGTGAAGAAATGAACAGATTTCTAGATTCTACAGCCTCCCAGAACTGAAAGGGGTACATAGGTAAATCAAATGGACAGATCACAATAATTGAAACAGTAGTAAAAAATCCCCCTACAAATAAAAGCCCAGGTCCTGATAGTTTCACCTGTGAATTCTACCAAATATTCAGAAAAGAGATAATCCCTATCCTGCTTAAATTCTTCCACAAAGTTAAATAGAGATAACCACCAAATATATTCTATGAAGCCAATATTACTCTGATTCCAAAATTACACAAAGGCAGGACCAAAAAACAAAACTGCAAACCAATGTCAATGATGAATGTAGATGAAAATATCCTCAACACAGTCCTGACAAATATAATTCAACAACACAACAAAAATATTACACACCGCTATAAAGTGGGTTTCATTCTGGGGATGCAAGGATAGTTCAACATGGGCAAATCATTCAAGATAATTATACCACATTAACAAAGTAAAAATTAAAAACCACATGATTATCTCAATAGATGTAGGACAAGCATTTGATAAGATTCAACACACATTCATGATAAAAAAAACTCTTGCCAGAATACATCAATATAATAGAACAATACATGACAAACTGATAGCACCATAATCAATGGCGAAAAACTAAGAGCCTTTCCACTAAGACTTGGAACAAGACAAGATTGCCCACTATCACCACTATTATTCAACATAGCTCTGAAAGTCTTGGGCAGAGCAATAAGACTAGAAAAGAGCATTAAAATAAATCCAAATTGGAAAACAAGAAATAAAACTATCATTATTTGCAGATGATATGATACATACCTAGAGAACTCTCCATAAAAAAACAGCTTGTAACAATATGTAAATATAGCAAAGTGACAGGATATAAAATCAACATGCATAATAATCAGTATTCCTATATACAAACAATGAAGTAGAGAAAAAAAGAAATAAAAAATCTTATTCATAACAGCACCAACAAAGGTCAAATTCTTGGGAACAAACTTAACAAAGGGGGTAAAATACCTTTATAATGAAAACTCCAGGACCTTAACAAAAGAAATAGAAAAAGACACATAAAGATGGAAAAACATTCCATGTTCATGGATTGGAAGATCAACATAGTAAAAATGACCACCCTACCCAAAGCAATTCATAAATTTAATGCAATGCCCACAAAAATCCCACAGACATTTTTTAAGGAAATGGAGCAAAGTATACTGTGATTTTTAGTAATCAAAAAATCAAAAAAGATCTCTAATAGTAAGAGCTATCTGAAGAGAAAAAAAGAAAAGTGGAGGAATTGCACTCCCTGATCTCAAACTATACATCAGAGTGATCATCATCAAAACAGTTTGATACTGAAATTAAAAATAGCCACCATATTGGATGGATCAGAGGAACCATAATGAGAACCCAGAAATAAAGTCCACATATATGGACAGTTAATCTATGATAAAGATGTCAAGAGCATGCAATGGAACAATGAAATTCTATTTAACAAATGGTGTTGGGAAAAGTGAAGACTGCAAAAAAAAAAAAAAAAAAAAAAAATAGCTTGCTCATTATTGCCATACACAAGCGTTGACTCAAGACCTGAACGTAAGAACTGAAAAAAAAAAAAAAAAATACATAGAAGACAATGTGGGGAAAAAAAATCAAAACAAAACTCCATGATCCCAAACTAAAAGAGATATTTGGGAAGGTACAGCTAAGGCAAAAGAGACAAAGTGAAACTAAGCAATTGAAACTACATAAAACTGAAAATCTTCAGCACAACAAAGGAAGCAACTACTGAACCAAAGACTACACACAGAATTGGAGAAGATATTCACACAGCATACTCAGATAAGAGTTTAGTCTCCAAACTATATATAGAGAGTTCACATACCTCAACACTCAAAAGATGGGCAAAAGAACAGAATAAACAGCTATTTAAAGAAGACCCACAGAAGACCTACGGATACCTGAAAAAAATGTTCTACATTACTCGTCATCAGATATATGCCAATACAAACCACAATGAGATATACACCACCTTACAATTATGAGAATGGCCTATATCAGAAAGACTAGAAATAGCAGGTGTTGGGGCATGGTGTGCAGACAAAGGAATTCTCCTATACTGTTGTGGGAATATAAATTGTTAAAATCTCTTTGGAAAACAGTATGGAGATTCTTCAAATCAAGATGTATCTACCATTTGATCCAGCAACACTACACTTGGTCATATACCCAGAGGATAATAAAATGTCTAATCAAAAAATACATATATATATTTATATATGTATCTGCACCTTTGTGTTCATAGCAGCATAGTTCACAATAGTTAAGACCTGGAAACAACCTAAATGCCGAACAATAGATTACTGGATAAAGATGCTGTGGTATATATACTCAATAGAATTTGCAACAATCTGAATGTTAAATGAAATAAGTCAGAAAGAAAGAGTAATACAACATGATTTCACTCATATGTGGAATATAATGAAAGGAAACAAATAAACAGTTAAATCCCAGCAAAAACTCACAGAACATAAGATATTGGCTAGGGAAAGGGAAGGAAAGAGGGGAAAAAGTAGTAGTAAAGGAAACTGGAACTCTGGTGGAGGTTGTAGTGTGAAATTAGATAGAGATACAATATTATTATTCAAAAACGAATGCAGCATTTTTTTTTTTAAAAAAGAGGTAATAAACAGCAGTGATAATAACAGAAAGACAAAACTCATTGTCATGATCAAGTGGGATTGACTAAGGAAATGTAAGGATGGTTCAACATATGCAAATCTATTAACATAATACACCATGCCATCATAAACAAGAAAAGAAATCATGTGATCTTATCAATAGATGCAGAGAGAGCATTTGACAAGATGTAGCACACATTCATAAAAATAATTGACCTAAATAAGATAAAATCCTTTATTTTTGACAACATGGATGAACTAGAGTGAATTATATCAAGTGAAATAAGTAAGAAGAAGAAAGACCCATGTCTTATATTAGATGAATAGTGAAACTTCACATATGGACTTGCATTATTTGTAAATCATTATTATCTCAATTAACAAACATTTAAAAATAAAAATAACTGACGTGAATGAATATTGAACTGCACAGGAGATGAAAAATAAGCGAGAACACAAATTAGGAGTCTCTTTGATAGGCATTGTGATCATAATGATGTCCTGAATTAGTGTCTCTGATAATAAAGATGAATTCTTTCATCATTTCATTATTAGAAAATATTTTCCTTATCTTTTCTGGAAACTTCTTATGAAAGCAATATTATGTTCCCCTTCCTATAATAGCCAAATGGTTTGGTATGTTGCAAGAATAAGACATACAATGATCTTAGTGTAACTCACATATTTAGTCCATTATCTTACATACTAATATTGTTCAATAAATATGACTTTGAATTAATGAATGAGAGAATGCAAATACTTTAATTTGAGTGTGATTTGAGTGTGATTTCATGTGACTTTATGCCAATCTGAACTATTCTGTTTTATTTCTAACCTATTAAAGGAGAAAATAAATACTTACAATAGATATTTTCTAGAAAAAAAAGTAGTTTTTAAATTATAAAATATTTTTATTTTATTTTCAATTGTTAAAATATTTATGTTTTAAATGTTATGCTGGTAGGATTTTAATTTTAAAAGTTCTTTAATGAGATATATCTTAATAGTCATTTACCCTTTTACTGTGTCTATATAAATATATATATGTACACATATATATATATAATAAAATACTGTACCAAAGTGAGTAGGGAAAATATACTTCAAAAGTTTCTCAATGCAAAAGAATCAAATATTCTTTCTTTGTATACCTAAAACATAGTGTCAGTCTTTTGCTTAATTTAAAACTTACATGAATTTTATATTTCATGCTTAAATACTATAATGCAACTCAATGGGTAAGTGAAAATGATTGATTTTGAGTTCATTACTATTTCATTGGGGCATTTTTCAATCACTGAATTTTTTTATATCTCAGTTTTGTTCATTCTGATAAAGAAAATAATTGAGTTAAATATGACAACAAAAAATAAGGGGGTGTCCTTATTTTGTGGGTTTTAGAATTTGGGGCACATAGCAAATGTTATATAAACAACAACAAAATGTCATTACCTGGAAAATTGATGAAATGTGATTTCCTGTCACAAAAATAAACAATGTTCAACAAGATTAGTATGAAGCTCTGTTGGAGCTTTCAGGGAATCAACATGCTCTTAAGTAACTCATTATTTCTTACAGGAATATGTAATCATAAACATTCTGGGTTTCTCTTAAAATTGAGGCAAACTAAAATTTTTATTATGCATGTAATAAGAGAAAAAAAAGACTTAACAAATCTAGGTCAAACTTAAATGTCACCAAATCCATTTTCCATGAACACAAAAGAGAAAATATTCATATTTTATTTAACTTAAACATAACAATGTTTTCTCATTTGAAATTTTCACTGTTTTGTTCTCTATCATTTTTGAGAACAACATAAACTCAGAATTAAAAGGAAAATGAAGGTCATTTATTTAGAGATGGCTCCAATGAACTTAAGCCCCTTTATTTTTCTCAAATGTTGGTTTATTTTCCTGTGTACTTTCCCACACAACTTGTTTCAATTTGGAAAAATCCTACTGGCCAAACACTGTTTATATTGACCCAGTTTACTTCCTATAAATATTTTATTTCTGGATTTAAATAAAGCAAGAACAGAAGAAAATGCAACTCTATCTACATAGCTTAATGTTATATGGTAGATCTTTAAACCTCATGTCATGTAAAGAGCAAAAACACAATGAGGAAAAAAAAAATTAATATCACAGATGGGTAATCACTCTTGATATTTTCTAAAGCCAAATATAAAAAGTCTTAGTCATTTAAAAAGATGCTGTCAATAAGGAAACATTTAGCTTATGATTCTAGTATATAGTCCATATGAGGACAAGTATAAGGAAAGCAACCCTACAATATGTAGCATATAAATGGAAAAATAAATAGATATGTATAGACATAGCAATTTCTGGATGTCTACATTTTTATTCCTTTATTTCCACATCTACAATCATTTTAAATTACAGCCAATGAGATCTCCCAAGAGATTATACTGGCATTCAAAACATTAAAAAATGTCTTTCTAGACGAAGACTTGTAGTGTTACAGCAAAATGGGAAAAGATGAAAGGATTTTATTTAACACCAGCAGGAACCAGTGGAGACAGTGGAGTGGTCTCCAAAGACTGGCGCCCTGAACAGGAGTAAGTCACAGATTTTATAGGCAAAGGTTTCCTGGACGGGCTAGACTAAGGTGGATGCAAGTCTCTGGAACTTTTCCATTACTGGTTTCTGTTTAGGAGGATCAGGGCAATTCTGCTGGTGGTTGAGATAAGCAGAAGTTATTTGCAGCTTGGGGCTTGGGCTAGTGAGATAGTAAGGTCAGTAGAGGCTTATTTCCTAAGGCTTATTCCCTTCTCAACTTGAGGCTTATTCCCTGAGGCTTATTTCCTCCTCAGTAGTTCATTCACCCATCTTCCATCTTCATGATGAAAAAGCAAATATTAACTAATAACTTAGAATCCAGAAGCAGTGCTTCAGAGAGACACTGAGGAAAATATGGTGATAAGCAACCTTCAAGATCTGAACTCCTGACCTCTAAGAAAAAAATTTTAAGTGCCAGGAGTGGTTTCGGTTTTCAAGGGATAAGAGAACTTGCAGGTTCTTGAGGCAGTCTTTTGCACCAGAAGAATAGACCAGGATCAAGGAATTCTTGGCAACCATTTAGATGCAGATATTTATTCATCTGATTTTTTTGAGGGAGAGTCCCTTGAAGAAAAGGAAGTGAGAAAACAAAGCTGAAGAAAATGCTTAAGCAATAGTGTGATCTCAGTTGGAGACTTCCCTTGTCTTCATCTAGTGTGGACACAGGAGTACAAATTACCCAGAGAGTAGATCTGATCATAAAGCAAGGAGACAATATTTTTTACCTCTATATCAGGATTTCATTAGCTTTAGGGCTACACTAGGTTTGGACATGCATCCCAAGCCAAACGCAGGGCAATTTTAGACAAAACCAGAGGTAATTTTTGCATACGGAGAATTACGTAGAATGTCAGTGTTGAATTAGAGTGGTCAGGTACTTCCAGTTGAAATTCAGGGTTGATGGTCTGGTCCTTGGTACGGGAGTCAGGACCCATCAAGTATGAATAGTGTCACATGTGTTCTTCAAATATACACAGTTGTAGAGAGATGTGAAATACTGTGTGTGAAAGCCACAATGAGTCTGGGAATTTTGGAAATATCTTGAACCATCATTATGTTTAATGAATATTTAGATATTGCTTTACCCTTTTCCAAATTGTTTCTCACATATTGTCTGAAGATTTTAAAATCATCCATCTATTGGAAATAAGTCTTTTCGGTACTGTGATCTCTGAGATAAGTATTATTGCCTACTTATCAATGCATTAAAAAAATTAGATTAAACCAAACTAAAGTATTTTCAAGTAATCATATAATAACAGATATTTTACATTTCAAATACAAAGTCAAAAATAAAATCAAAGAAGCCTCTAGGATTATTTTATTAGTCAGTTAGTTCAACAAAATAAGGATTACTAGGGAAACAAAACAAAAGATAAGCAAATTAGAGAGTGATTTCATGGATATACCTATGTGAACTACCCCAAGTGCTAGGCTAAGGGAGGGAAAATAGCATTATCTCCTATGGAAGATGCAAGTTATGTTGGGGTTTTGGGTTTTTTTTTTGCTAATTTTCCCAAATGTAGACACTCTTTCTAGTCTCCTCACCTCATTTTAATAGACTTCTAAATATTAACGTTTATAGTGGCAAGATGAATTTGATGTACAAAGTAAAAGGCCTGCAATTATCCAGAGGCAAGATGAGTTTCACACATAGTTTTACATAGGTCTGCGATATGAAGAGATAATTTTCTGCAATTCTTTTGATACTGTCCTCCTTTGTGCTGTGCCATTTTCAAGGTGACTTCTCTCTTGGTTAGCAAAAGTGCCTAAAAAATTCTAAGCACTATATGCATATGTTGCACTCTAACAAATAGAGAATGTCCTTTCTCCCTAATGTGTGAAGCAAAATTTTTATTATTGATTCTGACTGGTTCTGTTTGCAAGAGACTGGAATATACTGATTAACTTCAAAAGGATAAAGCCCCGTGCCCCCTGAGCTGATCATGTAGTCAATTTCTTCATAACAATGAGAATTTTCAGAAACATATCTAGAGCTATTGCAGAAGGGAAAGAAAAAACACTGATAGCGTAGGCAAGCATGTGTCTATTATAATATCTGTTACACTCTTTCTTTATTGATTGGAATGCAGAATCAAAACAGAACTTAAACACTCAATGGAAGTAGAAGATCTTCAGTCCAGTGCTCTTTTTTTTTTTTAACATGCTAGTTTCTTCATACTCATTCTAAAGTACTTGCAAGCATTTACAATTTTTAGTTTAATTATTAAGTGACAATAAAAAATACATTATTTGCAGTATTGTGTTACTTGTTTTCTTTTGTTAGTCATAGACCTGTGTTAAAATCTGCTGATAATTTTAAGGACCACAGACACCTGGAACTAATGGTCACAGGTCACAATTCAGATTGCAGTATGAATGCTTCTATTTCAAACCAGTCTTGAAGTGATTGCAGACCTATGGGTGAAAACTTAAGCTATCTGTGCCCAAATATTGTTATGGTCATTGCACCCTTATAAACATAGTGGACTGATGGTCTGTTCACTGGGCCAATTCTCTTGATATTGGTGATATCTAGCAATTGCACTTTCAAAATTTTATTCAAGTCATAGAGAAATCCCATTCCATAGGTAAGAAAAGCCACATTACTAACTAGGAAAGATTTCCTCATCATCACTGAGTTACCCACAGTCTTAACTTTTACAAGATGAAAGAAAAATGATTCCTTTCAAATATTATTTATCATATATAATGTGGGAGAGTAATTTATAAAGATATAGGCTTGAAGAAGATTAATTGTACATTGAAAATTCTTTTTTCTTTGAATGTTTTAAAGGAGTAAAACTAGAAATACTAAGGAACTATAAAATGTCATATCAAAAATCTATTCCATAATATATTGCTCAATTTGTAAAAATAATTGGATCTAAAATAAAGAATATAGCTTGAGTGATATTTAAAGCTATAATAATATAATAAACTAGTTACTTTTAATTGTTTTGTGAACTAAATGTCCTAAAAATTAATGTGGTAAAGCATGAAAATTTTAAGTGACAAAGTGAAGAAGGAAAACACTGTGCTTATCCGAGAATAACTGCACCCCACCCAAAAAACAGGAAAAAGAAAACCAATGTTAATTTCTCTGAAATATTAAAAGATATACTTTTTTGCTTGGTTTAACAAACTGCAATAGAGTTGAAAGAGTTAAATCATTTAAAATGTTAAAATAATTGGAATGATTCATTGATACTAATTTCATTACTACAAATGAAAATCAATTTCTAAAACACATTAATTAGGTGTTTCTTTCAAAATCTTTCTTAAATACATGCCCAAAATGACGTCATGAATAATGTAAGGAATTTATTTAGCCAAGCATAATATTTTGTTTTTCAGAACTTACATAGTAATAGCAAATCTGTTTGTGAACATGAATATTCTCCAAAAACTTTAGATAATTGGGAATTTCCTCTTTTTATTTTTAGAATGTTGAAATTATTTATGGTAAATTTGATTATCTGGTAAATTGTAATAGTTTCTGGTATATTCCTAGCTTTATCCAATCTTTTCAGTTTCCTATTTTAATTTTCTTTTTTATAAGTATTAGTGTATTAAAGATTATAAAATAGTTACTATAAATTTTTAATATGTACAGGTATTTGTTCCATTGACACATCTTTTCTAAAGATAATATTAAGAAAAATTATACACATTTGCACACAGATTAATAAAGTTCAAAAGCATAATTTCCTTAAAATGCAAGGTAAGTAGACAGACAAATAGACAAAAAGATAAATGGTATAAAATAGGTCATTTATGAACAGCCATAGAATGCATAAAAGCTTCATATGAAGAAAATGTAGAAATAAAACTCAGACAAGCAGAAGATTAATCAATGGATTGAATAGAGAAAATTGGGTAGATAATTGATCAATTAATGTCAATTGACTAATATTCTCATTTCATGTCATATATTTATAACCCAAGTAAATGGGAAAATATTAGATATAGAATGAAAGTTTATATGAGTAATAATATGGATATTTTTAAGCTTTGGTAATATAAAAAAGACAAAACAATAGATAGTACTTCATTAAATTCTAAAACTTGTACACATAAAATATTCACCGTGAAATATAATTAAAGCTAGGCAGCATGTTAGAGGCAAATATTTGATCTAATTGTTAACATGTTTAAATACATATGAATAACAAGAAAATCATTGTCTTTAATAGAAAATTTATCTAGAACCCTAAGACATGTTCTCAGGAAAAGACTCACAATTGATAATAAGCTATATCTATTCACTTACAAACTCTCTCTAAATAATTACATTCATATCCATGATTTCAAGTATTATACAGATGGTCCTCGTATTTGTGTCTTCAGCTGAGAAGTCTGTGCTGCAAATGAAGAATGGATATAAGCACACTTGAAAGTTGCTTCCCCACCAGTTTCTTAAAGGGAACTCACATTTAACATATCTAAATAAATTCTATAACACTATTACTCGCAAAACTTATCCTCCTCACTTATCTTATGAGTCTCATGATAAAATCTAGCAAATGGAGTCATCCTTGACTGTATCCTTTCCCTCAGCCTGAATGCCCAAGACATTAACTCCCATCAAACGTCCCTACAAATATTTCTAGCTTTTATGTCAAATATATTTTTATCTTTTCCCCTTGAATCCACATAGGTTTCCTTCCAATTTGTTTTCCTCATAGAAAATAATTTAAAGTCACAATAAGTTTTGTCATTCCATAGTAGCCCTGACCACAATGGTAATTTTACATTTAGTCGTGGAATTGTGACTCATTTCCATCTTCTTGATTCTATTGTAAATTTCAGAAACAGTCTGTATCATTTCTTTCTACTAATTAAATCTCCAATGTCTAACACAGTCACTGGTAAAAGAAAAATCAATAAACGTTTGATCTGCAAGTAAAAAGGATATGATTGTAGATAACAATTGGATTTTAAATAATTGAATTCCATTCTGTGAAAGGACAATAATACTATTACTTTCAGATATTGCTGTTGGGAGTTAAACTTAGTACAACCTTATTGAAAAATTTTCCCACCAAAATACAATCCTTAATAATAATCGGAAGAATAAGATTTATCCTAGTAATTTCATTTTAGATGTTATTTTTTTAGACAAGAAATGTATGGTATGACTCCCTTAATTAGGTGGAGAAAATAATGACAGAATCTAAAGACATTGAGAAATACTGGTAATACATATTGCCAGTTTGAAAGTATATATAGATGGCCTTTGGTCTGTGGATTTGGAGTCTATAAATTCAACCAATCACACAGTAAAAATGCATACTATATTGTTAGTCCTTCAGTGATTGCCTTTGTACTGTATATACACAGAATTTTTTCCTTGTAATTTTCCCTAAGCAATACCGTTTATCAATTATTTATGTATTATAAGTAATCTAAAAATGATTTAAAGCATATAGGATGTGCATAGGTTATATGTATTATATACCATTTTACAGAAGGGACTTTAACATCCACAGATTTGGGTATGGGGAAGTTCTGGAACTGATCCCCTTGGATACCAACAGACAGTTGCACACATATTCACCCATCCACAAACAATAAATTGTCCCAACATTAGATTTATAACAAAAGCAATTGAAATAAATTTTAAAAATAAAAAAATGATGAATTTAACAAATTGGCTTAAATGAAAAAGACTGAAGATTTTAGACAGTTAAAATTATATGCATAGATACATTATTTGAACTGAATCTTAATGAAAATGTAGCAAACAATGGATAGTAATACCTGCTCTTATTTTTAATAATTATTACTTCTTTTTTATACTTTTATGGCTTTATTTCCATGTATTTTACAACAAACATGACTAACTGCTATAACAAACTATAGACATTTCTGTGTGTTTTAAAAGAATTAATCAGATATTCTGTTTCACATTTCAGAATAGTTTGAAAAATGGTCTAATAAATTAGTGACAAGATTAAATCAAGCTGCTTCAGTTATTTTCTGTTTTCAGGATATAGTATTTTTCCATTCTCCTTGAATCTTTAAATTCAATAAGGAACCCTCTGCAGTTTTCCTAACAAATCTTAGATTCATGTCAGCTGTACCTTGCTATTTATTTGCACTTATATTGTTTAAAATCAGTGAAGCAAATACAGTCATGATTGCTAAATGCCAAGTCATAGAAATTCTATATTGTTCCCAATTCTTTACAAAAATGCTGATAAAGTTGAGCCCAAAAGCAAGTTGTTTATATACTTAGAAGAATTAAGCTGTGGGAGATGTTAAAAATAGACTCTGCTCCATAAAGCTCACAAATTTTGTGACGATGTTCCCACCTTTTGTAAATTTTCGAAGTTTTCTCAGTGAAAAATGATATGCATTAATTTTCTATTTAAGGGAACTCTTCTTTAAAACACGAATCCTACTAGGATTCTAAAAGTGGATTATTTTTATTTTATCATGTTAAAAAAGAACCCAAACAAGACTAGATAGTTTGATCAATACAGCAAATATTATGGATACATATAAATGCACATTTCAGGAAATCCAAGAGTCATCTTAGGGACTTCAGACAATATTCTTTGTTTCTGATGAGACTAGACAGAATCCATTCCAGGTAAGATCATGCATTTCAGTTCTGAGCATGGATTTTTGTTTTATTTAAAATAAGCAATCACAAAGAAACGTGCTACAAAACAGGATTTAGGCTGGTCATCCTAGTGGCAAGTTACTTGCTATACTAATTTTGGAATGCTCCACTGGTTTATTTAAATTCTAATCATAGCAGTGAAAACAATCATGAATGTCTTATCTTTAGACCACCTATGCTTGCTGTTTTCTAACAATTTTTTAAATTTTGTGTTGTTTTGTTCTTTTATAAAAAATAGAAGGTTTATCTCACAATGCCACAAATAAGAAGGAACAACCACAACAGAAATAGTATTAGATGTTGGAATCAAAGCAGTAAGATAGGTGATAAAACAAAGGAGGAAAGTTAGCAAAAGAGAAAGAAAGTGTGCCCAATTTTACCTATGGCGATCAGTTTTGAAGTTCTTTTCCTCTCAGAAAAGTACTGCAAATTTAAATAAATATAATCACTCAAATATATGATTTCAAAGAATACAAAACAAAAAATTGATGAAACTAAAAAGTTCTAGAAAAATTAGCAATCACACTGGGAGAATTTAACAATATATTTCAGTTATTTTTTAAAAAGTAAAACAATGAATATACAGTACAACAGCACTCACTAGGCTGGCTAGACTCAAAAAGTGAGATTATTTCAAGTGCTGCTGGAGGGAGTGTAGAATGATGGATCTGCTTTAGAAAACAGTCTGACAGTTCCTCCAAAGGTTAAATGTGGAGTTACCAGATGACCCAGAAACTCCACTCCTAAGTATATGCCTAAATGTATATTCAATGAAAACATGTCTGCATTAAAAACTTGTATGTGAATATTCATAGAAATAGATATTCACAATAGGGTAAAGTAGAAACAGCCTAAATGTTATCAGTTGATAAATAGAGAAATAAAATATGATAATTTATATGACAGAACATTAGTTGGCAAAAAAGTGAAATATTAATATATGATAGAAAATTATGTACCTTGAAGAAGTGTGATAAATCGAAGAATCAAATCACAGAAAGTCACACATTATGTAGTTTTATGATGTGAGTCAGAGATGTAAAGTATCTTGAAAGCATACTATACCTACGTTTGGGTGGTAGTGGTGGAGGTAGTAGTGAGAAGTAAGATTAAAGAAGGTGTGACTTTGAATAGGTACAAGGTTTTTTTGAGAGTTGATGAAATGTTCTAAGCTTGATTGTGATAATTGTTGTCCAACTCAGTGTATGTACCAAAGACCATTGAATGACAGGCATTAAAGGATTAGCTGTATGGTTTCTGACTTTTCTCTCAATAAAGGTGTTAAAATATTATAGCGTATATAAATTCTAATGGATATGAAATATGTGCTTTTTATCTCATCCTACATTTGTCATTGAGAAATCAAATTGATCTGATTCAAATGCTAATTTGGAATACTTTGTATCCCAAGTCTTTTATATTCCACTGGTCACCTTGCTTCACCCTTATCTCCATCTCCTTCACAGTCCCCTCCTGCAATATCAAGGTAACTCGTATCACAGTAGGTAAGATGGTGGAGACATTTACTATCTCTAGTTTGCTTTTCTGTGTATTTTATATTGTTGATAATCCCTTTATTATTCTGATATTCAACCTGTTTCCTTTGACTTTGCTAAATCGATGGACTTCACAGAGCCCCTGGTGCATGTATCCCAGGACCTCTCTAGAAATTATTCATCCAGAAATTGGAATTTTATATATATGGATTCAATTTTATCAGTTCTGCATAAGGAGTGAGTCAGTCATAACTACAGTTTACTCTATATTGTCCCTGGTATCATTCTTTGAAAATTTGATTTGGTAATAATAGAATGCTATCATTTACCATGACTATTAAGCATCTACAGTGTTCTATGTGCTGTTCTATGTTTTAGGCATTCCAAATCTAAAGATTTTGTCTTTTTCTACCAGTCTAAAGGGCAAAAATGTTTGAAAACTTTACAATAAAAACATGCATTGGAGCAAGAGAAGGAGTTAGCGGAGTTATTTAACAGCCTGAAGAGAGAAGAAGGCTCTACCTAAAGAGAAGAGGGCTTTATTTAAGGAAGCGCTCAAATACACCTCAACTATCTAATGTCATGATGCAGCATTCCTTTAACAAAATCAACTTAAACAATAAATAAATAAATGCATTAAAATAAAAAAAGAAGAGAAAAGTTGTGTTAGTCTTTGAAGAGTAAGGCATCTTAAAACGAAAGTAAAAAGGCACCCATTGAGTTTTATTTTCCTTCTAGTTCTTAGTTTCTTTTTTTAATGTATTTTTTAAAGGAATGGTGCAGGCAGGAATAAAGACCTTAGCCAGACAGACGGGAAGAGAAGAGGAAAAAGTACTTTAATTATTTTATTTAGTTGTTCATTCTCACTCCAGGTCAGAACCTAGGTTCTTGGAATGTAAATAGACTTTGTCCAGTGACCTTATCTGCTAGGCCACCAGAGTGTACCTAACTATTGGCTTTCTTAAGCAAAACATTTTCTCAGTTTCCCTCCTTAAAGGATTAAGTTTTGGTCTTTATCTCCTTTTGTTCAAAGTTCTTAATTTTCAAGTGTGTGACCTCATGATAACCTGCACTGGATGTGATTTGATGAAAGCATTTTCATGTATTGGTAACAACAATACTTGGTGACTTGAATGATAAAACTGGGGATAGATTAAATTTGCATAACAAAGCTATTTTTTTCAAAATACCCATTTGTTAGGAACAGAATCAATTTGTACTGAATAAAATTTATGTTATTACATATGGATGCCATAAAGAGCCTTCATTTTCTCTTTGTGCCCAATAACAGATGCAACATAGATTAATTTAGTAAAAGATATATCATTACTAGAACCTACACCAGAACTTAATTGAAATGTTCAATGGGCAAAATCTTTTAATAAATAAGGAACATGTGTAATCACGTATTAACTGTGTGGTCTTTGAACACATAATCTAAAATCTTTGAGCTTAACAACCCTGATTTGTTTAAAGGGAATGATACCTATTTCATCAGGTTTGTGTCAATCAATTTTCAGTCAGGAAAACAGAAACCACCTATGCATTACAAGTAGAAAGTACTGAAATGTTTTAAACTATTATTGAAAAAAAAAGAAAAATGAAGGTCAGGGGAGCACTGTCACCTGTGTCACTCAGTAGCACAGGAATAGATAATTATTAGGTGCTCAACTCAAAGCTATGGCAAATTTCAAGTTCTCTGGGAAAGTTTCTATAGATGGCCTGAGTCTTCAGAATTGTAGGTTCTCAAGCAGATTATCTAAAAAACGCATCTCCCCAGGGGCAATTTTCTCTGGAGAATAATAGTCAGTCTTTTCTACTTTTTATATCTCAGATAGGACTTGTCATTTCAGACTCTAGGTCAGAACCATGTATATGGTGAGTTTAGTGAAACTTAGTTCACAGTAATTACTGTAAGCAAGGAAAATTTAGATGGGATTGGTGCAGACGGTGGCGCTATAATACATCTCACTGATAGTGAAATGCTAGATAAAATTAAAATGCAATATGTGTAGTATATGGTCTCATATATAGAATACACTTATGGTTGTACTATTATGAGGCAAATTTTAAATGTTTTATTATTTGAAAACAATAGTATATATATGTACAAATATTTATATATATGGGTGTGTATATATATTTATGTATTTGTTAATCATATACTGGAGAGACTTCAAAATTCACTCTTACATTTACTGACACTTCTAGACCAGTTTTGAGTGCTATTTTTTGATCTTATATTAAATAGGTAATTTAGAGATAGGTGAAAAATTGTCTGTTATGATTTGGGAGTACTTTCATTATACTAAAAAAAAAAAACCCAAGCTTATTCTTTGAACATATTGTAACCACTATTTCTAAATCATAAAGGAAGTAAAAGGATCTCAAGTATGCTGAACTTTAGTAGGAAACTGCATATTAATGGCTACATTTATAATGTCTGAGAAAAGTTGAAGAGGGCATTTTAAATCCACTTTTCCCTAATTCTTTCAATAGTCTTAACAGCCCATTTATTCTTCTGTATCATGAGAATTCCATTAATACCAATACATTAAATTATTTCAGTGGATGTTTAAAGCACTTTTAAAATAAAGGCTGACTTCAACTTTTTAAGAGGGATTGCAGTTGACATTGAAAAACCAGTAGAGAATTGACAATAGAATACTTCGCACAACACAAATACCTTTAGTAACCCATATAATTAGTAATTTAATTATAGCTTGCATTTCAGAAGATATCCAAAACCTTATTTTCAATTTAGGAATAATAGAGCTCAGTTTACCTAGCAAATTATTGAAACTTGTAGAAGAACAAACTTTGCTTTTATTTAGCTTTTAAATAAATTAATAATATTAGCTACATTTCACAAATATGACAGGCAGATATTTATGTATTCCAACTATCTTGATGTCCAGTGAACCATATTAGGTATGTATTGTTCTGATCATTTATTTTATACTGATTAAACTAAATCAAAGATGATGTAAACAACATTCCCATATGAAAACTATTCAAGCAATGGAACTAAGAGAACATAAGCAGTCTCATTCTAAAACCAAACATTTTCTTTCTAAAAGTTTTATTGACAGAAAATTGGATCATGGAATGATATAGATTCAAGGTGTATGTCATCCATCAGTATGTGTATGCAAACAACATGCCACTGGAGTTAAAGGACTTTCTCCAGCAGCTAGAATTCCTTATCTGGCTTGCAGTATTGAACAGGGAAACCTCGCAGGAGTTGGAAACAGGACTAATGCCCCAGTAAAAAGAGACTCAGTTCCCGAAAGAAGTTGGCATGGGAGGCTACCAGAATGTTGTGAGTGAAGCCACACCTTCTCTGCCATTAACACCCTGGTGCTGCTAGCCCAGCTGAAATCTCACCCCCAGACTTAAGAGCCTAGTTACTCCTGGAGGAGATAAGTGGTGCTGGAGAAAACTAAATGGTCACATGAAAAAGAACAAAACTAGACCACTATCTAACCCTATGCACAAAATTAATTAAAAATGAGTCACATTTTGGATGTAAAGCTAGAAATTGTTAAAGACAACACAGGAAAGACATAACATGACTTCGGTTTTAGAGAGACCTTTGGGGACTCAAATCCAGTATAAAGGGAAACAAAAAACAAAGAAACGAAGGGACTGCATCAAAGCAAAAAGCATCTGCACAATGAAAAATCTATCACCAAAACAAAAAGACAACCTACTGACTGGGAGAAGATATTTGCATTTCATATATCTGATAAGGACTTAATATTCAAAATATAAAAAGAACTCAGAAAAATCAACAACAGAAAAACAAATAATCTAATCATAAAATGGACAGAAGAATTAGACATTTCTCCAAAGAAGACATAGAGATGGTCACCAGGTGCATAAAATTTTTTTCTTCCTCACTTGTTATTAGGGAAATACATATCAAAATAATAATCAGATATCACCTTACATCTGTGAGATTGGCTATTATTCAAAAGTCTAGAAACAACAAATGTTGATAAGGATGTGGAGAAAAGGGAGTACCGACTGTTGGTGGGAGTGCAAATTGGTACAACACTATGGAAAACAATATGGAGATTCCTCAAAATATTGAACATTATCCCATATGATACTATCGTCCCACTTCTGGCTATTTACTCAGAAACACAAAAAACACTAATTCACAGAGATACATGCATGCCCATGTTTATTGCAGCATTATTTACAATAGCCAAGAATTGAAAATACCTAAGTACCTATCATGAGATGAATGAATAAAGAAGAGGTGACACCATACAAATGGAATACTACACAGCTCTTAGAAAGGAGAAAATGCTGTCATTTACAACAAGGATAGAACTAAAAAGGATTATACTAAGTGAAACAAGTTAGAAAAAAAGAGACAAATACCAGATGATCTCACCCATATATGGGATATAAAGAAACAAAGCCAAGGGACAGACTAAACAAAAACCAACCCTTGAACTTGGCAACAGAACTGAGGTTACCAGTAAGGAATGGGACAGGAGGTGGGAGAAAGTGAGGGTGGGGTCCAATAGACAATGGTGAAGAACTTTTTGTATTTTGGTTTGCAGGGTGTGTTGTTATGTATCTGAGGAACTGGGAACCTGCACATATGGGTTTATGCTATTATTTTGTAAAGCAAAGTTATTATAATATTAAATTACTTTAGCACAGTATTATCTAGAGCACTGATTCAGAGCAGAGACTTTTTTAGGGTAGTGAAACTACTTCATAGAATGGTGGACACATATAATAATACATTTGTCAGAATCCATAGACTGTGTGACACCATGAATAAATCGAATGTAAAATATATACCTTTGCATGAAAATGATGTGTTGATGTATGTTCATCAATTGCAACAAATGTATGACAGTGATTTGGGGCACTGATAACTGATGGAGTTTGTCTATGTGTGGGAATAAAGGGGATATGGGATTCTTTGTATCTTCCCTCAATTTTACTATGAACCAAAACTGCTCTGAAAAAATGAAGTTCATTAATTTAAAAACGTTTATTAATGGAATTGCAGTGAAACTTTCATTACATTTAGATTAATGAATCTTTCTTAATTTTCTTTCTTTGTGCATCTTAAATCATAACATCTTAGAATTAGGAAAGATTATCAGAGATACTTCCTCCAAATTTTGGAGTTTTCAAGGAAAAAGATTCTCAGCATATGAATTTCAATAATTTTCCCAGATTACTAATATGCATGGTATGCTTGAATAACTGCAGATTTGGTACAACTTCTCATTCTAAAAATAAATAATTTGAGATACAGAAAATTAAAGAGATTTTACCTATGCTTAAACAACTGAGACTCAAATTCACTGCCGAATTTCCTAAATGTACTGTTTCCTTTTCATATAGTCCATCATCAAACAGTATGCCATAAACCAAAAACTGACTCCACCAATATTTTGCTGTGGATAGATTTATTCTAAGAGATATTCTATATCACAAATTACAATTTTCTAAGATGTTTATAAATCAATCCTAGCTATTCATACAAGATTGTTTTAAGAGATATGTCATCTGCTATTTTGATATAAATCATTAGTAAATAAGCAAACTAAATATAGATATGCCATTTCTTTCTCATGGTGTAAGTCTTTTTTGAGAGAAGTAAGACTACAAGACTCTAGATCTAAGACCACATTCCTTACAATCCCCTTCCAGAGTCTAGAGTCCATGATAACATCTCCAAAGGCACTATGCCCCAATACAGGACAGAACATTTTCCAGAAGAGAACACCTGGGTGCACATTTAACTTCTGAACCCCAGTCCTGGAGGCCCAAACTTTTTTTTTTAAACTTTTAAGTTTTTGAATTAATGATTAATCAGCATTCACATAATTTTGTTCTAAATAGCCACTGCATTGTTCACCGCCGTTTTAGCTGCACCTTTCCTTACCTACCAGCTGTTTACTGGGCTCCTAAGTAAAATCATTCCTCACACTGTAGGGTCTCCAAGCGAAAGCATTACAATCTAAAAGCATTATGCCCCGAGTGACTTGGGCCTGCAGAAATAAACCTTTAACTAAACTTTTAACAACTAAACAAGAATCAATTCAACAATTAAGGAAAGGGAAAGGGAACTGTGGCAGAGAAGAGCTTTAATTACCTAGGTTAGGGGTCCTTGTCTGTATCCTACCCTTTAGAAGTGTCCTCATGTGCTAATGGTGGTTCTGACTATGAGTCTAAAATAAATAATGCAATTAAGAATTGGACGCTCTGAATTCTAATTCCAACTCTATGACTTTCCACTATAAGTGATAATTTATAGAAATCACCCAGCGAAGCATGGAAAGCTTTCTAATGACACAGACTTTCTTTTCTATTGTCTTCCCTTTTTCTCCTAGGATGGTGTCTGAGACTAGGCAGACATGCCCCAAATATCAACATCACTGGGAATAACAATTCTAAAACACCTGGTTCCAATTTACAGAACTCTGTTGATAACACAACTGAAGTGATGCTTTCTTAGAAAACTGACTCATTTCTCTCCATTGTAGCTGGATAGTGAAAACATTGTTTTAAAGTACTGATGGATAGTTTATTCCATCTTTGTGAATTTATGACTTTCAAAATTCTCTCTCTCTTCTGGAATACTTCCTTTATTCCTCCTATTCTTTTCTTCTCAGAGGAAGTTTAAATGTGATTTTTCAAAGAATCAGTGAATAATTAGGCATAATTAATCACTAGAAACCTAAGAGAGCAATCAATAATAATTAAGATTTCTTACATAAATCAGTTTAATACTAGATCTTAATGCTTCTCTGGCTAATATTATGAATAAACTAAACTTTTCTAGTGAAGCAAACATTACTAGATTGTACCATAAAAATGTACATCCATTTAAAAATTATGTGTTTATATATAAATGACCTTGGAGATTACTCTAAAGACAAACATAATTAACTTACAAATTTACTTTAGAAATATTAGAATTATTTGACTAAAATTAAATAGTACAAAAATAATAATTCAGATGTAGAGGTAAATATTTCTATGTCAATAAATCCAATAGGATATATCATGATTGGTCATGTTATAAATATGCTCCTCTTGCAATATGGCAAATGGGGAGGAATTAGTTGATATTTTCTCTGAATCCTTCTTACAAGCAGCAGAGTTTTTTCTTACTCTTAGGTAACAGCTCAAAATTTTGGTGATCACTTCCTGAGGAAAATCCAAGAATGAGACTGATTCTCCAGACTGCAACAATAGCCATTAGACACAGATCAGTACTTCATATTGCTGTTGAATCAGATGCCTATAATGTTTCCCAGTAATATCTGATATACGCCAGTGGCTGTAACTGGAGCTGAATTAGTCATTATTGACTATGTATCAATAATTATGTAGCAATTAGTTTGCAAGCTATACTCTATTTTGTAGAACTGACACCTACTGCTGGGCATTCAGAATCTTCTAGAGTTATGTTCCTCTCTTAATTGCAAATGATAGAAAAGTTCTCAAATTAAGAGAAGCGCAATATATAGAACAGAACTAGAATCATTGCAACCATAGAAAATAAAAACACAGAAAATAAACAAATTGGCATACCAAATTTAGATAATTTATCACTGCAACTTAAGATTTATTCTTCATAATTTCCAAATGTTCTAAGTGTTTGCCAGTTAATGTATATTTCCTTCTGTTTTCAAGAATCTCTGAATATAAAGAGAGTTTTGTCTGTCCTTTGGAAGGCCATATAAATTGCATTTGAACTGAAGGTTTATTAAGACCTGTGACTATTACCCTTACCCTAAATAAGTATATAAGGAGTCATCCTCAGAAACAAACTCTTTAACAAAGAAACCTAGCTCAAAGCAGGGCAAAGTCTAGGGGCAAAGTTTTGTCATATGAACACATCTCATCTGAAGACCCCTTTTTCTCCTTGACGCTTTAGGCCTCTTTCCTCATTCTTTCACAAAGAATATAAGTGTTTGGCTTGTCCCAGTTACTTAGAATTTACAGCTATGCAAATTTTACATACCTGTGTCATTAAATTTAATCTTTTCTAATACTAATCCTGTCTGATGTTGATTTGTTTGTTTATTCTTCCAACCCATTAAGAACCTCAGAGGAATAACCTCAGGGGAATAGGGGAATTTCCTCCATGCCCTGACAGTTTAAAATCTCTGATTTTAAATTTTAAATCAAAGCTTTAAATTGTTCTAAACTTCCATAGTCTCCCTAGCCTCCTTTTTCATATGACTTTATCATGGAAACAAATCAAAATGTTTTCCTGACATTAAGCTATAATTTCTGCATTTCTCGGTCTATATTCTCAGTAAAAATTATGTGGTTCAGAATAAGAAAATATTATGTCAAATAATGGCTACAAAATTTATTGTGGTAGCATTTATTTTACATTTTAAATCTTGAAAGTAGTTTGCTTATATATTCAATTAATTATTCACTAGATATTTATTGAAGAATCTTAAATGCTGGGCTCTGTGCCAAAATCTGGGTATTAAACAATGTACGTACATCCAGGACCCTGTCCTTTGGGTGATTAAACGCAGCATACATAAAAATGCTAAAAAAAAATTTAGGTGGTGTTTGTACTAGATAGAAATAGATATTACAACAGAGATTTTAGTAGGATTAAATGAAGACAGTTATAGAAATTTACCACATTAATGACTTTCATTCTTTGAATAAGTTTTGGGAAAATTCCAAGATTATTATTTTTCACTCTGTAGTTAAAATATAGTTCCTTCCAAGAAAGACTAATTGATAGTGAGCTAATAACTGAACAACGGTAAAATAGACAAATACATGTGGTAATTGCTCTTAGATAATTAAAAATAGGCCAAACTACATTGCAACCCTGGATCAAAGGGAAACTCACAAGTGAATCCCTACAATTGATTTGACCCTGTGGCTTGGGAAAATCTCCTAACCCAGTGCTGCAATTCTGCTAAACGCAGCCTGCAAATAAGATGTTTGGACTGTCAAAGAGACTGTAATGTGAGGGCAAGCATGGTGACAGGAAAGAACTCTTCAAAGACTGATTTCCAGAAAAATATGGGAGATTCCCCAAGAAATCCTTTGCTGCACATGGTCAAGGTGAGACTATGTGAGGGGAAATCCAGATCAGGTACTATGGGGTTGGACTCAATCAGAGAGTCAAAGTTGAGCAATGCTTGGAGATAGCAAATTCCCAACTGGTCAGACCAGAGAGAACTCATTATACCCAGAACATTTAAGGGAGAGAATGAAAAGGAAATCTTCAGCTTAAAGAATACTCTCTTCGAATCCAGATCTACAGTGTTGTGAGTCAAATAGTTATAGTGAGGATTTAGTAAGATTTTATGTAGATGATTCAAAAGGGTGCTGGATAAATACTAAATCAATGTAAGTGCTTCCCAGCAATTTTATTATGTATCTGTGTAAAGTGTAATTAGCGAAAGATACTTTGCCCCCACGTTTATGGATTATGAAGAGGTTTTGCCACAAACCAGTTTTTCATAGCTTCACAATTTTGCTTTGAATCTTGAGACTCTGAAAGCAATGGTATCCATTAACATAGGTGAAACCAGGTATAAAGTGACTAGAATCTGGGGGCTAAAATCAGCTGAAAAAGGCCTCTAATAAATACTTTTCGGGGTCATCTTGAAAGTGGACCACGGAAGAGAGTGTACTTTTCATTGGAATCTTCAGGCATTTTTGTTATATATGTAGGATATTGCTTGAAACTAGAGGTCCAACTATATAAGAAAAGGGTAAAATTCTTGGAAACATGAATTATAAATATTATCATAATTTGATTTCAAACAAGGTTGTGATATCAAAGGAAACAGATTCCAAAAACTTCAAAAGAAGTTTGAGAAAAATCCCTCATTTCTTAGAGCTTATATATCACTTTTGACTATAGTATATTTTGACTTAGGCTTTTAAATATAACTTCTACAAATGTGTCTGTTAGGTCTAAATTATGCAGGTGCAGTAAAGGGCATGTAGAAGACAAATCTGGAGACTTGTGACTATACAGCAGGCACAGAACTGAGATCTTTTCACCGCAAATCTAACTTCTTCCAAAGCCAATTCCCCCTTTATATGTAATCTTAGTGGTTTAGGGAGGAAATCTCTTCATTCAAACCACTAAGGGAGCATTTATTTCACCACATAAGAGTATTACTTCTTCCCCTCTTGACCTAAAAGAGTGAAAGCAGTTTGCAAAAGCAGCCAATTTACAAGCCCCTCAGGTTCGAAGCAAATCTGACTTCTCTGCTAGTGCCCTGAAGCTCACTTTTAATTATGAGCCTTGAGAAACTGTAACTGGCAAAAATGAATTAGCAGTCTCCTCCTTAGATTTGCTGTGTGTTGTAATTCCCATTTGTTTCTTTATTGGCTGCACATACAATCGGAAATCTTGTGGAAATTTCCCCTCTTTGTTTAAGAACAGTACAGCTAGCTTTCCTCCTCTGTCATGCATCAGGACTTGTTTCCATAGCAGCCACTTTGGGGAATGAAAGGGGTTTACATGATACTTCTTCTGTAGGTGAAATCTGAAGACTAAAACAATGTTCATTTGCACAAGAACAAGGATTGCTTGGATACATTTTCTGTAAAGATAGGGCCCATGTTCTCTTTCTGTAACAAGGCGTTTAGCCATTTCACAAAGGCTTTTGCTAGAATTGTGTTCAGGCTCAACACTTTCCCTGCCAACACTACAATCCTAGGAGGGCAGCTATTAGTCTACAAAGGCACAGAGAATTCTAGCCAAGATCATGTATTTGCATTTAGCTTTTGTACTGGAGCCCTCCAAATCCTCCAAAACTACTGCCCTAAATAATACATCAGGGCTGGAGAAGCATTTGTGCTAATCTTGTCTATGAAGTTTCCCCTCTTGTAGCCCGAAATCTAAAAATGTAAGTATAGAGTGCAATCCAATTGCCAGCTTTATCACTCAGCTATAAGGGATTTGGACAATTCCTTGATCCCCATAATTTTGAGGCCTCAGATATGGAACCACTAGTATATTGACTTTGAAATATGGCTAAGAAGAAGTAACACAAAAGGCTTACAGCAAAACAATAAAAATCATAGTTCTCACAACTCCTCTGTATTTTATCTCAGTACATGGAATTCTTTCTTTCTTTCTAATTGTTAATCGAGAGTTGAATATTTTTATCTATACCTATGGTCACAATCATAATTTCTAGACTCTCACAGCGAGGAACATCTAAAATTAAATTGTCCTCGAGACCTATACCTAAACTTTATAAATGACTACCAGTTGTCATAGGTATATCAAAATTATCTTGACCTTTTGTGCAAGCTGTTTTCATTCTATGTTCTCTCTGTAAGCAATGACTTTATCATAGTTTCCCAAACCAGAAGCATGTAAATGTTATTAATCCTTGCACAAATATCTAATGGTCACATAGAGGGATCTTACTTTCTTTTACTCACAGCTTTTAAATCCTTAACTCTGTTTCCAAAGTCTTATAATTTAAACTCATATAACAACAAAAAACAAAACGAAACAAGAACTCCCAAAGCCTAAAACAAAATCTCCCTCTCTTAACTGCTTTCCCTGACTCTATTATAGTTTTTTGTTTTCAAATCCACAACCTATTCTAATTTCTTAATAACATTCATAAATGCAAATCTGGCAGTATCACTCCCCTCCTTTAAATACTTTAGTAGTCCTGTGTTACAAAGCAATCAGATGTGGCAAGGAGAATAACCCTTCTCTGTGGCTTGGGGGTGAAAGTTTTGTAAGTGGGTATACCAGGGTTAGAGACTTGAATTGGAGGTGGGTGGATGGGATCAAAAGAATATATTTTTTGCATATAATTTCAAAACCATACATGGGTAAGCATTATACTGGAAAAGGAGTTAATATTATACATAAACATTATTGCAAAATTATTCCGCAAAAACTGATAGATAATGATGAGTTATCTAAAACACACGAGGATTCAGTATAGACAATCTATTCAGACAATTTGTTACACTAAAAGACAAAAGAATAAAAAGCTGTTCATCATCTCAATAGACTCAAAAAACCAATTTCTAATGTTCAATAAAATCTATGTTAAATGTATTGGAAAAAGGAATAAAACTAACTTCCATAAATTGATACAAGTATTTTTAACAAAATCTATAGTGAAGATTATAGTTAATGCTCAAACGGTAGGAGATTTTTCTTTAAATTTAAGAATACAGCAAAAATGCCAACAAATAAAGTTCATATGTTACATAACATATAGCAATGTTTTGTCAATAATAAGAGCATAGAAAGTGAGGAACTAAAGATATAATAAACATTACTATTGAAAAATAAGTAAGTGGGGAACAATATGAGGTTTGAAGCAAGATGACATAATTGTCATCATTTGTAATTACATTATACTTGTAGCTGAAAATATAGGGAAGTAAATAGTATTTGTACAAATGACAGCGTGAACATGATTGCAGTATATATAATCAAGATACCCAAACAATTAACATTTATCTGTTTCTGGGGATAACCAACTTGCAGAAAGAAGTGGTTTTATGGTTTTAGGATTTATTTTTAGCTTTGCTTTAAGTCGTGAATTATTTTCTATTTAAAGTTTCCTTCTTTATTTTTGTATATAGTGGGTTTGGTATGAATATGAGTAGATGCTCTATTATTTCCATATGTCTACATAGTTAACTCAACACTATTTGTTAAAACATAGTCTTTTCCCATTGGCAACTACTTGTGAATTCTCTATTCTTTATTGATCTATGTATCTGTTATTTCATCATTGTTAAAGTGCTTAAATTTCTCTGTCTTTATGGTAGGTCTTGAAATCAGATATGTCAAAGCTTTCCATTTTTTCTTGATTTAAAAAACTGCTTTGGTTAAATTTAGATATATTTTAGAAAAACTTTGACATTTTCTGCTAAAAAATCTGTAGCAATTTTGATTGAAATTTGAAACTATATATAAAGTAAGAGAGACTTTATATCTTAAAAACTATTAAGGCTTCTAATTCATGAACTTGGTGTATTTCTCCATTTATATAGATACTAAAAGTTTTTTGTTTTTTTTTTCAACAGTGTTTATGTAGAGGTCTTTGATTTATTTGCAAGCATTTTGTTTCTAGAAATTGCTGTAAATTGAATAGTTTTTCTTCTTACTATCCAATTGTTTGCTGCATGTAGACAAATACAACTGAATTTTATGTAGTACCCTCAGATTCTGTTAAATTTATGTGTCAGAATTTGTAATTATTTCATAGATTTTCTGGGATTTTACAGGCAAACAACTATAGTATCTGCTAATAGAGATGTGCTTTTTATTCTCCTTTCTACACTTGATGTTTTTTATTTCTTTGCTCGTGGTTAATTGCAAATAGCTGGGAACTCTGAATAGAAGTGGTAAAAATGGGAATTCTTGCCTTGTTCCAAATAGTAGCAGCAAAATAATTCAGACTTCACCATAAGACTGATGTTGACTAATAAAAACTTTTTGCATGTGTTCTTTTATTTTGAGAAGCTTTCTACTCTTGCTGTTTGCTCAGATATTTTTTAATGATTGAGTGCCGAATTTATGAAATGATTTTTTTCTGAATCTGTGACAATGACAGCATGTTTTTCCTTTATTTTGCTAATGTCAAATACTCAAAGACTTCATGTTTTGCTTTCTTTGAATAAACCCTTCTTTGTTATTACACATTATTATTTTATTCTTTTGCATATATTGAAGCTAGATTTACTTATTTTTAAAGGAAAGTTTCAGTCAAGAATGAGGTTAGTAGGCAGGCAGGAAAAAGGAGGAGGAAAAAGCATTTAAGTTTTAATTCAGTTATTCACATGGTTTTCCAAACCTGCCCATCCCTCAAAACCAAAGATATGAGGTCTGTGCTTCTTTGGAGACATTAACTTGACTACTACTCCACTAGGGCATGTCAAATTTGCTAATGATTTTTAAGACACCTATTTATCTATCTTCACATGTGCTCTTAGTTTTGCTCTTCATTTCTGAAATATATTTGTAAAGTTTTTTATATTAAGATTATGCTAGACTCAAAAAATAATATAATAAATTGGACAGCTAAAATGAAATGTGTCTTGAATTTTCTTCCACAATTTTCTGAAATAATTTATGTAAGTTTGGCATTAATCTGTTCTTCAGTATTTGATAGAATTTACTAGTAAACCTACTTGGACTTGGAGGACTTTCCCATTTGTAAAGTTTTGTTATATATTAAATTTATTTTATAGATATTAATGCTTTTCAGAATCTGTTTCTTCTACTGTCAATATGAAACGTTGTATTTTTTATGAATATATACATTTCATTTATCAAATTTGTTGATATATTATTGTTTACAACATTATCCTGCAATCATTTTAATGTCTGTCAGACCTGTAGTGAAGTCTCATTTTATCCCTGATGTTAGGTTATTTGTATTACTTTCTTATTTTTCATTGAACTAGCTAAAAGTGTGGCAATTTTGCTGATCTTTTCAAAGAACTGGTGTTTGCTTTGCCAATTTTCTCTGTTTTATGTTTGTATTCTATTTTATTGATTAATAATTTCCTTTATTTTTTCTTCACTTTATTCTAGTATTCTTTTTCCTTCTTATTTCTTTAGACTTTGTTAGTAGGGACACACATTTATTATTGTTATATATTCTTAATAAATATCCTCAGTTTTTATTATATAAAATTTTTACTTACCTAGTAATACTCTTGTTCTTAGAGTTTATTTAACCATTTATTGAATAGCTGCATTTGTGTCTCATTGTACGACTTTATTGTTTATCATTTTCCATCTATCACATTATGTATTTTTAATAAAGTAACATTTTTTTAAGCAGCATATAGTAAGGTCCTATTGTTTTTTAAAAAATTTTAATCAATTTTGTGCCAATCTTGTTCTTTTAATTGAAGCGATTATGTCATTAACATTTGGTATATAGCAACAGATGTGTTTGGGTTTGTGTATGTTAGTATTTTTTTTTAATCTTTAGGTCATTTGTTTTGTTATTATCACTGTTGTTCTATTTCCTTTTTCCTTTTTCCTCTGGCTTATTTACATTTTTCTAATAATCAGTCTTTAATTTACCAACTTCCCTTGTGGATTTTTTTAAGTTATTTATAAGTAGGTCTAGAAACTGAAACATTTATACTTAGCCTTTCAAAAATTAATTAATCACATCACATAAATTGTGAATGTTCAGTGACAAATAGGTTACTTTAACAAGTATGTTACAATTGCAATGTGCATGCAATATATATAAACTTCTTTGTAATATCATATGCATTTTAAGATACATGAATTTTAAGTACTCACAAGAAAAAAATTTATATTTTATATTTGCCCAATATTTAACATTGTTGTTGACCTTCCCACAATCTTTTAGCAACAGATTGTCCTTTAGTATTATTTCCTTTCAGCCAAAAGAATCCTTTAGAATTTGGGGATACAGCAGATTTGCTTGCAATTATTTCAATCGGTATTCCTTTACATGAAAATATCTTTATTTTGTATTTGTAAATAAATATATTTTCATTAGATCTAGACTTCTGTTTGTTTTTTCTTTTGACATGTTATTTCAGTTTCCTCTCATTTAGAATTTCTGATGAGAAACTCAATCATTTGAATTGTTGTTCCCATGTGTCATGCATTTTTTTCTTTTAAATGTTCTTTATTTTGTTTTTGTCAATTTTATTATGATATGTTTAGATCTGATTTTCTTTGAATTTATTCTGTTTATTGTTCACTAATATTTATAGAGTGCAATACAGAAACAGGCAAATACACATTTTTTTTTCTCAAAGTTACACTTAACATTAACTCATATAATTCTGAGACACAAACTAAGTAAATTAAAAGAGTAGTAATCAAGTAGATTATGTTCTATGTAATAATAGTTGAATTAAAAGCCAGTAACAGGTATGTCCTGGTGGAGCAGCTGTTAGGTCAGTTGCCTCTGATGGAGCCCAAGTCACATATCCCTACATTTGAGTGGCTGGGCAGTGGGGGGGAACTACCATTGTGAACAACTAAATAAAAGTACAATAAGGAATAAAGATGCTTCCTCCTCCTCTCTCATTATGCTTTCTTGCCTGCTCACCTTCATTCTTGCTTGCAACTTTCCGTTAAAGTAAATGAACAATGCCAATAACAGAAGATAACTAAAATTGCAAATTATTTTAAATCTTAAAAGAAATTTCTAAATAATTCATTGATCAAAAAGGAATTAAAAATAAATTTAGAAATATAGTAGTGCATGAAGTTGAAAATGCAATACATCAAAATGTCTAGTTTAAAGTATTCTTTAGAGAGAATCTTAGCCTCAAATACAATTATTGATAAATATCTCATACTTTTAATTTAAGAAAATAGAAAAAGGAGATTAAATCTAAATTACTTGTAAGGACTAAATTTTTAAATTGAGGTGAAATCAATTACATGAAAAGAAAGAAAGAATAGAAAAAAATCTGCGAAAATGAAGTATAGTTTGTGTAGTCTGAAAAAAAATCTGTATAATTAAACTCCAATCAAACTGGGCTAGCAAAAAATGAGAAAATATTCACTTACCAATTCAGAAATTTAAAAAATGACATTATACAGATCAGAGAGATGTTAAAAACATAGCAAAATGTATTAATTTCTTATTATAATAAATTATCATTACATACTGAAAAACAATAGAAATCGATCGCTTTTGTTCTAGAAGTCAGAAGTCCCAAAGTCTGTGTCATCCAGATTAAATTTTTTCTGGGGACCAAGGGAAGAACCTATTTCTTTTCCAGCTTCTAGTAGTTCTTGCAATTCCTTTGACTTCTGCATTGCCTTCTCTTATTTATCTTCTGTCATCATACCACCTCCTCTAATTCTGACTCTCCTCCTCATTCTTTTGAGGGCCCTTTTGATTACTTTTAGCACCCTAAGGAAGCAAATCAGGATAATCTCCTTATCTCAGGATCCTTAATTTAATCACACTGGAAAGTCAGCTTTGCCATGTAAGGTAGCATATTCACAAGGCATGGGAACTAACATTATGGACATTTTTCTGCGTATTACATAAGAGATTCCACAAAGTATAGAGCAATAGTACTCATGAACATATATTCAAAAATCTTTCAGAAAATATCTATTTCTTGCAACATATAAAAAGAATAATCTTGAAAAAGTGTGTTTGCCAACAATATATAAAATAGTTAATGTAAAAAAAATGACATGATCATCTTATAGATGCAGAAACATTTGTGAAATTCCATATTTACTCATGATAAAAATACTCAGCAAACTAGGAATAGAATGAAACATATTTGCTTGCTGAAGGGTATAGCAAAATTCCTATAGTTTTAATATTTATAGTGAAATATAAAATTCTTTCTCCATAAGATCAGAAAAAGTTTCATTCTCAGCATTTTATTCAAATTCTAACCAGTATAATAATGCGGTAAAAAGAAATAAAATTCATCTAGATGAGAATGAAAGAAAATAGTTTCAATTCACAGATGGCATCATTGTCTACACAGAAAATTCAAATCTATAATAAATTTAAAGAAGTTGTATATGAATTTTACGAAGCTGCTGGGTACAAGGTAATATATATTAAAAAAAATTGCATTCCTATATACTGGCAATGAAACAGTTACTCCAAACTATAAAACATTTACTACTTGTAAAATCAAGAAAAAATGAAACGTTATGATACATATTGAAAAAATTTGTGTGTGATCTCTGCACTTTGAAAACGATAAAACATCTATGAAAGAAAACAAAAAGACTTAAATATGAAGGTGTATAATTTGTTAACAGATTTTAAAATTCAATATTTTACATTTGATGTAATCTTGGTCAACATTCTAGCAAGCATTGCTTTTTCATTTTAAATTTCATGCAAATTTATATGGAAAAACAAGATAAAAAACTTTGAACTTTTTCAACATGAAATGATGTGGTGTATTAAAATGGTTCATATCATTTCCAGATTGACAGATATTTTAAATCTCTGATTATTTATTTTAAAGTATAATAAATATGCATAATGATTTTCAAATTTAAAAAAGCTTTTATTTCATTCCTTTGCAATACTATGTTCATTTTAGAATACTGAAATTGTTTCTCAGTCTATATTTC
The DNA here is from genome assembly GCA_004363575.1 of Solenodon paradoxus. Taxonomy (NCBI): domain Eukaryota; kingdom Metazoa; phylum Chordata; class Mammalia; order Eulipotyphla; family Solenodontidae; genus Solenodon; species Solenodon paradoxus. The sequence goes on from RJWH01000417.1 coordinate 657,682, forward strand.
ACACCAGACCCACCACTGAAATTCCAAAGTTCCAAATTTCCAGTGTCCCTCACTACTACCCTTCCCCTTCTTTCATTTCCTTTCCCCTTCCCTATACAGCCTATCCGTGTAATCAGTCCTGTATCTGTTGTTTTTGTTGGGATTCTTATTTTCATTTGCTTCACTTCATTATAGTCCACATAAAAGTTATACCAGTCTATGTTTCTCTTTCTCTTTCTAACTAATTTCACCTAACATGATACCCTCAGTTCTGCCCAGAAGGCTGTAAATGACATAATTTCATCTTTTTCAGAAGCTGTATAGAATTTGAGTATCTTGCACCAAAACTTCTTTATCCAGTCTTCTGGTGATGTGCAAAAAAAAAAAAGAAAGAAAGAAAGAAAAGAAAAGAAAAACTACAGTGGGATTCCACTCATAGGAGTGGGAATGACCTAAATCCAAAAAGGCTGTGAATAGCAGATATTTGTGGGGCTGTGGAGACAAAAGAACACTCCCACACTGTTGGAGGTAATGTAAATGCGTGCATCCTCTTTGGAAAACAGTATGGGAATTCCTCAAACAAATCAAGATGGATTAATTATTTGATCCAGGCATTTCACTTCTGGGAATAAACACAGAGGATTTAAAATCCAAAATCAGAAAAAAAAAATATCTTCACTCCTATGTTCATAGCAGCAGAGCTCACAATAGCCAAGGCGTGGAAACAATCTGAATGTATACAATGTCTTAAAAGCAAGATGCTATTTATCATGTACTATTTGCTATACTTCAAGTCCAAGTCCATGAAATGCTTAAATTTAGTTGACTTTCGATCTCTGCCTTCTACTGTCTACTTTGTGCTCTGAGCTTGAACAAAATGTAATTCTTCATTATTTCAACTTCATCCAGGACATCTATCTTTTTTTAAATTTTCTATTCAATACACACTAGTTTGCTTCATGCAGTCTAATTCTATCTCTTGCTCCTTCATGGGATCATCTTTTCTACTCTTGCTACAGTGATTTAGAAATTCCTGAAATTATGACTCCTTTTTCTAATTCTCATTCTTTTTTGTAGTTTCTAATATCACATTTTCGAGGATACCTCCCATATCCATGTATCTAACTGTTCCACTAAAATTTGTCTGACCACATTAGTATCTTCTTAAAATTAGAGGATTCAAAACTAAGTTCGCTATCTTCTTTTCAAAATGTTTTAACTTGATTCCTAATCTTTTCTCATTGTATTTTTGTTTTGCAAAATTGGAAAATTTTAAATGAATCCCAAATGGTAACTTTTTGTCTAATTGTTCACCTTACATATTGGATTAGCTAAAAGTATGCTGATTTTATTTCAAGAAAACTACATGATTTTACATACATTTTTGTTATCAGGCTGTTCCATTGCTTCATTCTAATGCAAGTCTTCTATTTTTTATATTAGGTTTATTTCCTGTGAAATATATTATGTATGTATTGCTATCATAATCTCCCTAAAACATTATTTTTATCATTATCACTTCTCTTTTTTAACATATTCAATAGTTTATTCACATGTTTTAAATGCACATCTTAGTATATCAATAAAGAATTTTTATTTACTAAGAATATCTTTAACATCTATCTTTGAAATGCACTACCTTTGAACCAAATTTTACCTTTGCTATGTTTTTATGTACTTCCACACATTTGTTTTGTCACTTCTTTTGCCTGAATTATGTTAATAATTGTATTGGGAATAATACCCTCATTTCTACTTATTGAAGGACAAATAAAATGTCACCATCTCCATGACTCTATTCACAATAATTTCACTTCATCATGAACCTTAACATAATTGATAAAAGAATTAGTTAGCTCCCATGTAATTTCCCCGATTAACTCTTTCGTAATTGAGAACTATTACACCCACATCTCCTAAATGAGTAGCTTGAAGGCAGAAGAGAGTCAAAAAAGATGAAATAAGATAAATATCTTTTAGGAAGGAATACATAAGGAGGGTTATTGTAGTTACTTCTGAACTGCCTGATTTTTGTCTTTTGTAAAGTTGTTGAAGGTTTCAGATGCCTTTTAGTAAAAGATTGAAAATACATAGTATATTGAAACACTTTGTAGAAAATCTTAAACTAACCAAGAATATCAGCGCTACTTCCAAATGTGACTTCCCACCTCTTCTGCTCTTTTCTTTCATTTTTAATTTTTTTATGTATAACATTAATATGACTAAACACTATATTCCTGGAACTTAGCTACACAGTGTAAGAGCTCAACTTTAACTTACATTCTGGAGCCCTCTGCTGTCATTCCAGCTAGACTGCTAACAAACTCAGTGACCTGGAACAGTCATTCTGCTGTGTATCTTGTGCCATCGTTATTATAAAGGATTGAACTATACTACATCTTATTAGCCTTCAAAGTAAAAATTATACAGTTATTTTTTTAATTGTGAAAAGCCGTATTCAGATTTCCAACCTAAATCAAACTCTCAGAAGTTCATCAAAAATCACAACCAATACTAAAACAATATAGTAAATCAAGAGTCTCCTCTATCAGGCCAAAAGAAAGAGTGCTTTATCACAGTCACAGTAAAAGCTGCAACCCTTTTCCAGTTGGGTGGAAGCCACCAATACACTGATCTTGCTCAACCATGGCCAATGCTGACTAAGGCCTTAGTGAAGCAGCAAGTGTCATGCACATGTACGTTATGATTTAGATCTTGAACAACCATTAACTGCCTTTGAAAATGATGACTAGGAGACATTTGAAGAGGCCAATGCAATTCATTCCTGTAAGAGCTTACAAAGCAAAACTTAATGTCCTTTACATTTAATTCCATTTGATACTGAGTTTTAAATCTACGTATAATTAGAACCAAATCTTTAGTTTTTCACAGAATGAGAAAATATTCAAGGATGTATTTATCTAGTTCTATCAGTTAAGAGATCAGAAGACTTTAATACAAATAAAAAACATGCATAGCAATTGCCAAATCTCTAAAAATTCTTCCAAAAGGTTGTATACACTCTGCTGTCAGATGCCAGATTCTGGGGAGTGTGAAACATATCCTGACAGTTTAATTGAAATAACTATTGAGCATGAAGGAAAAACACCTGTTGCAAAATATAATACACAACACAAAAATCCTGCCTGATTTTTTCAGACGAAGTGGAGAAAACCAGAAAGACTGTTTACCCAATGATGATGAATTAATGTTATCAGAATTCAGGCATCAAGAGCTGCTGCTGCGCTATTCTCCTTTATGGAAACTTGGATTCTCATTCTTCATTTTTTTTTTTTTTTTTTTTGCCTGATTTATCAGAGATTCTTATAAGATTCCAGCAAGATGGTAGACTATAAAGCTAGATACTCGAAAATACACATCATAAAATAGTAACTACTTTTTAGGAGTTTTATAGAAATCATAATATTTCAAATAAGAATCTGAATTTTTAATTTCTTTAGAAGTTTGAGGGTATCAAGAGATCTTGTATGCCCATTTCTCTGCGTGGCAAAAATATACTGGAGCTGAGTATTTGGTTCAACACATTTGAATATATATGTGCTATTTCATGCATCCAACCACAGTCCATCTTCATTCTCTGCCAATATCGCTCTCTCTCTATAAATTTATATATATATATTCATATGCATATATGTTGTGAAATGTAGTGAATATATATATACACTCACACACACTCAAGTAGTAATTTAATGCCCTGTATAGCTATTCACTGGAATACATACATATATAAGTGTGTGTGTGTATATATCTATTCATACATACATATATATATATTTACATGCACACAAACACACACACACGCACACACACACACACACACACTTTTCTTTTTCTTTCTCCCTCGGCACCAGGTCTCAGGTATCAAAACTGAGTTCTTGGACTTTGCGTTGCCTGTACCTTGTTTCTGAACCACATGGAATTTTGGTATGTAACAGCTTAGCAGGTTACACGTATTTAAGATTATTTTAAAGCAGCCTTATATGTCACAACAGTACTTTTTAAATACCAGGAGCTAAGTTAGAGGTTTTTGCTATATGTCCACTAATTTATCTTCATTTTTATTTAGGGTCCCTTATATTTCCAGAATATATAGAACATGTATGTGAGGAAGTAACAGGTATTAAAAGTGACATTAATAAACTCTCATGAAGTAAAAAACGTTAAAAATGCACTGAAGAAGGTATATATTTTTCACATTGATATTTATGCTCACATTTGATTCTACATGTTAAGCCAAAAATAATATATCAGTAGGTGAATTCCTAAATTGTTAGAAACAATAAAATTCCGATTGGATGAATAAGAAAATTCAGTCAAGACATTATATAAATATGATTGCTCTCACAATGTATATTAGATATAAACAATGATAATAAAAATTAAATACAGGAACACTTCTGGAAGTTAGATCATATTGTGAAACATAAAAGAAAAATCATAGTATTTATATGAAAATGTATAATATAAAATAATTTTCATTTGTTAGAAAGACTTCTTTTTTAAGAAATTAAATTCTGATTCAATTTGCAATGTACAAATTCAAGTAGCTTCACGTTTTCAATGTGACAAGAAGAAAACACAATATGTGCACTTTTAAGAACTCTCAGAGTAGGAAAATTGTATATCATGAAAATTTACTCTTGCAGGAAAAAGCAAAAATCAATTAGTGACTTCCAAAGTATTTAATATACATGAGGAAAATGTTTTCGTTAAATGAATTTTGTATGTGTTCTCTGTTTTTCAGATGTCTTAAAACTAAACATTACTGCTTAGTTTTGAGATGTGATCTTTTCATATATAATGAAACATAATATTAGGTATTTGTAAAGTCAGAAATCTTTTTACCTAATTATTGAATGAAGATAAGCATGTACAAAAGAAAAAGACTTCAAAGGAGAAAGATCCTGACTTCATCATTAAGTTCATAAAGATTGGAAAAATGCCTTAAAGTTTCTAATTATTTGTCTATCTGGAATAAAGTAAAATCCAAAGTTATTTTTCTGATCGTATGCGACTAGACATATAAAATATATTCCCCATTTATAAATTTAAAATGTTTTCACCTTACTGCTTTAAAAATAAATCAATTATGGTATTTATATAAAATCTAACAAAATAAAATCACATCAAAGCATTAATATTAAGGAAAAGAAAATAAGGATGATAAAAATTAGAGTCTACTGATTATAATTGTAACCAACATAACGCTGGATATAAATTGTTCAGATTCAATCATTGAAAGTCAAAAGACATATACTTTAACGTTAAGCTATAAATGGGTCAATATTTTAAAATTTCAGAATGCTTTATCTAGTCTATTTCACAAATAAATATAATTTTCCATATAAGGAAAATGAGAAGTATAAATTTAATATTCATGAAATGGAGCTAAGAAATTAAAAATGAAAAGCACATATTTAGTAAAAATGAAAATAATGAACAAATACACAGAAAAGAGAAGGCCTTGGAGAAAATAGTCATAATTACAAATTGAGAAATATAATTCCAAAATTTTAAATTCTCCAATCTCTATTTTTGATAAAGTGAAAAGATTCTAGTAAAGTTATAGAAAATATATACTATGCAAAAAAGTCAGTATTTTAAAATTTAAATTGGGTTTATGTTCTTCAAAATATAGAAATTTGTATTTTCAGCTATGTATAATTTACTATATCATAACATTAGATCTTAAAATATTTCAGCTTATATACACCAGTTGAATTTTAATTTTTGACAAACCATGATTAATTTTTGCTACATACATATTTTGGACATAATTTATACCCTCCAAAAATGTTAATCTGAATTTCATGTGTTTGAAGTTGCATAATCTTGTGACTAAGCTTTAATGAAATCTCACTTGTGCTAAAAAACAGATTAATATAACTAAATGACAATATAAAATCTTAAATAAAAAATACATTGCTAACCAATAATCATGCAAGTCAAACCCAGTATCAGTTGATAAGAAATAAGCTCCTAAAGATCAATTGACTAAACAGTACAATAAAACACACCACACAGACACTTCCTTAAACTGAGAATTTTAAAACAGCAAATAATGGTCTAGAATCTTTGCTATTAAAACTACAGAATGTGGAATAGCAGTATAAGCATCATATTGAAACAAACTAGACAAGCAGAAGCTTAGGTCCCATCCAGCTATCATTTCTGGGTGTTTCATAGACACAATGAGATTTTGAGAAACACTAATCTATGACATGGCAATTTCTACTTAAACAAAAATAAATCGTATCTTCAACGATTTTAATTCTCAGAAAAAGAAATCTTATCTTTAACTGATTAAAGTTTAGATTTTGTGAACTTTCTTGGAGGTTCTAGTAGAGGAATACAGCTACTCATATACCCGTGGTAAAAGATTGGTAAGTATATCTCTATAGGGGAAGGTCGTCCTCTTCAAGCAGGACGTGCAGCTTTGAGAAGGATGTATGTGGAGGGATGAGGGAGAAAGAGAACTCTCCTATCCCTCCAGTTCTGTCAAAAAGAACAACTACTTGTTGATCCATAGGGGTGACAAATACCACAGCCATGTGGGGTTCAGCGCTATTTACAATGCCTAAGAGCTTGAGCAACCTAACTGCCACTAGACATGAATGGATAAAGAAGATATGGCATATATAAACAGCAGAAAATTCTCAATTATTTACAAAGATTAAATCCAGCTATTTTCAGTTCCACGGATAGACCTAGAGGGAATAATGCTTAGTGAAATAAGTCAGAAGGCAGAAAATATGGTATAATTTCACTTACATGTGGTATATAGAAAAATAGAATAATGAAATAATTCAAGCAAAAATTGACTTTTAATCTTTAGAATCAAATTAATGGCTATTCAAAGGGAAGTAAGCAGAAGGTGGGCAAATTAGGTAAAAAGGGTAAATTATACAGTGAAAGATAAAATTGAACTGTTGGTGACAAACTTAATGTGTTATATACAGATGCTGATCAATAATCATGCACGACTTAAACCTATATAATGTGCTGATACAGTGTTCCTTCAGTAAAATTTTGAAGTAATAAATTTATTTTTTAATTTTTTGATATTCTTAAATGTGTTAAATGTGTTTCATTAGTTTACAATACTATATTAGTTTATGAATGTAGACCCAAACTTTATTCACTGTGCATATCATCTATCACCAGAGTACTAGTACCAGGTACATAAAAATAAAACAGTTTGACAAAAGGAATGATATAATAAATTTAATGCATAAATAATTCTAATCATTAGAAAAGGTTAATTATTAATGATTTAAAAGATCAAATAACAAAATCTATAAAAATAAAATAGCATAAAATTGCATTAAATTCTTATAAGGCAATTACATTTTAGAAATAAAATGTAGAATAACCCACTGCATAATTTAGTCACTATGTATTATGCATAAATAACATGTATCTTAATAGAAAGATAATTAGATCCATATGCTGAAAAATGTGAAATTTTTTTGTATATTTCTAAATATGTAAATGAAAGTTAAATATAAAATATCTATATTAACACATAACAAAGTACAAATGTCTTAAAACATAAAAATTTACATAAAACAATTAACACATATCTGATCCTATACTCAGTGAGTAAAGCTTAGATCTCTGCTTGCTTCCCTTGTCTTCATTTTTCTTTTCTTTATTTTCATTTCCCTATCCTTTACTATTTAACTTTCATTCTTAGCTGTTTAACCCTTCCTTTTCTTTTACTAACTTCTAATGTGAAGGAAAATTATAGAAGAAAGCTATAGAATCAAAAAGGATGATTTAGAGAAAATTTTTAAAAAAGATGTGTGAGATTTTGAATGTAGATTTTTACAAAATGTTATTGTAATTTTAGACAGCTTAAATAAAAGCACGTTTTCTTTTTCAAATGACTGTGATGAGGCATGCAGCTGAAGTGTCAGAACACATAAAGGAAATACATGCACAATTCTTTTTCTGGTTCCTCAATATCATCAAATAAACCTTGTTATGAGCTTGTTGCAAGAGAAATGAGCCATCATTTTCACATTATATCCATTTTCAACATACTATGAATCACAGACATGAAACTTATTCAGGTTAAACTCACTGAAAATCAAATGGTATAAACTTGATTTTTATTTACATGGTCTGAACATGATGATTTTCCCTTATAGGTTTTTCCTTTGCTCAGAGCAAAGAATCATGGTTACCAAATAAATTCAGAGGTTAAAAAATATTGCACAATATAGAATAGAAAGTGAATATACAGGAAAAACACACACACACACACACACACAAACTTTTATGGAAAATATTTATCTCATCGGTGTAGATACCTTCTTACAAGGTGAAAGCTAAAATGAATTTATTTCTCAACCATAATCATTCACACATTTTTATGACATAAATATTACTAAACTTCTATATGAAGTTATCAGCACTGATTTTTCTAGGTATATAAATGAAAACACATTTAGCTGTTTTCTATGAGGTTTCATTTATTTTAGACAATGCTAATATTTAAATCCTTTCTCAATATTCTACTCTAAACACAGTTTGTTGTATATTATTGTTAGGTAAGAATGAAAGGAAAAGGGATTTCTGTTTACTGGAAATGGATTACAAATCAAAATAGCTTTCCCAACCTTAAGGTTTTTAGAGGAGACAACACAACTTAGAGTTTTAATTGAATTATTGGTCTCTGTACTCAAGAGAAAATGGGAATTGAAAATCTCATAGACTAAATAAGGATAACTAATTTTATACATAATACAAACAACTGTGGAAAAGGTATTAATCTCTCTTCATCTCAGTTTTATGACTTGCAAAAGAAGTTAATATTTTCTGCTGCACATAGTTTTTCTGAGTATTTAATGAAATAAATAGAAAAGCATATATAATACCTAGGGTATCATATGAGATACATGAATTGTTATTTTAGTAACAGAATGAGTAATTATTTTAATACATTTAACTTTAATTATTAAAATGCAAAAATACAGAAAAGTTAAAAAGAACACGATTATTCTTCAAATTCCTAATTCAGAGTGATTTATTTAAAAAAATCTTGGTGTATTGACTTTGGTTTCATCATTATACACTTTTAATAAAAGTAATATGTATTCTTTGTAATATGCATATATAAAGCATAATAATAAAATAAAAACAATATTTCACAGAGAAAATTGCACAATTTATTTTAGATGAAACTTATTGCAAACATTATAGAGATAAATATTTGCAGATTAGAAAGAGGTTAGCTGAGTTTAAAATCCAGATCGGCTATCATCTGAGACTGAAATTTCTCTTTAAAAAAGTTTATTCTCAACCTATGATTCCTGAGGAAATGTCATCTTATATTTCCAAGTTGTGACTTTTATTTTTATTTCAGACTATATTATAGCTATTGGTGGCACTGATGTCAATAACTGCACTTGGTTTATAACCCATTATTTTCGATTACTTGGGTTGCATTTATTTTATGTCTTAATAAAACATCTTTTACCTCTTTAAATGACTGTTTTCTTCTTATTGCCATAAGACCAATGCTCTTAAAATTTAAACACTTTCTGAACCAGTTCATTATAACCATATAATATATACATTAATCACCAGGACAAAACTATGTGTTAGATTATTCTGTATCCAATGCTGTGAATGATGTCTTCTCAGCATTGTATTTGTATATTAGATAAAAGGCACACATACATTTTTCCAAATTTAATAAATATGATTGCTTAGTTGTCCTTCTGTAAGACCTATGGAATTGCTCTGAACATCTCTAGAGATTTTAGATTCATTCTTATCTTATTTGGCCAAATATAATTTTTGCAAAATTATGACATTGTCAAATCAGCATTGAATTTTCTTCAAAGGCCATGTTATGAATAAAAACAAGAGAAGTGAATGGTATGATTAGACTGCTTTATAATTATGTCACAGCTGAACTAGTTTGACGAAAAATCATGATGATAGCTGAAACTGTAATCTAACAATTACTTTAGTGGAAGAATTAACCAACAAATTACAAAGTTTATCACTTAAAAAAGACACTTTGGCAAAAATACGTATCTTAAAATCATCATCATAATTATCAAATTATCATTAATAGCAAAGGAAACAAAATGAATGTCTCTTCTGAGCTCATGATTTTTTTTAATCTTGAGGAATACTTCCTATACAAGATTTGATTTATGGCAAATGTGAAAAATCTAAGCTTTATTTTGGTGATACCACTAAATGTGATATCAAATTCAGGAAAAGAGATGTGCAATTAAATCTGAGCAATTATGAGCTGACTCCAGCAAACTATAGAAATAATAACTTGACTACGAATATTATTATTTCAAATTATATAAATGTAGAATTCCTTTTTGTGCTTGATATATATAAGTGATCTGAACTAAGTATGTCCTTTCAATATAATGGAAATAATTTAGATTCTGAAATGAGGAAGCACTGCATCTAGTAAGTTGAGAATTTACATATTAAGATGCAAACAAATTTTATTTAATATCACTAGATATAAGCTATACTATGAACCTTGAGTATTTATTTTTAGATGTAATTTTGAAAGGCATTTAAGGTGACTAGAACATTTAAGAACTTGTAAGCAAAGACAAAATAAGACACAAATTTTGTTCCTGCATTTAGTTCACGTAGTAAGAGTGCAAGCTACAAAATATATTCAACAAGCAGAAATCCCCCAGAAGAAAAATTACTCTCTGATACAAAGGTTTATTGGTGTGACTCTGGGACATTCCACAGTCCATGCAACTTTGCTTACAATTCCATAGACTACTGTCAAGTCGATATGTTAGAACAATAGTTATCAAAGTGTAATTTTTGTCCCTCAAATTTCACTGACCTTTTCAGAACATCCTTAATAATGCCAAGATAATATTCTTTCACTGTGTAGACATTTGTTCTGATAGTACAGAAGTAGTCGTATGTAAAATAACTGATATCTTAGTACAGCTCAAGGAAGAGGTGCCCAAAAGTGCAAAAAACCATTACAATTTTCCTTATTATACGCACAGAAAAAATAACCAAATTTTAAAAGTAGACAAAGAACTTGAATAGCCATTTCTCAAAAGAAGATATGTGGGTGGTTAACAGGTGGTCAACGTCACCAGTTGAAAATGCAAATCAAAACCATAATGAAATATAACCTGTTAGGATGGTTAGTATAAAAAAGACAAAAGATTAACAATTGTTGGCCAAAAATGTGGAGAAAATGGAAACCTTATGCACTGTTGGTGAGAATATAAATTGCTATAGAGTTTATGGACAGCAATATGAAAATTCCTGAAAAAGTAAAAATATGATTCAGCAAATTCATTTTTGCCTATATCTGAAGTAAATGAAATCAGTATCTTGAAGAGATATTAGCACTCCCATGTTCATTGTAGCATTATTCACAGTAGTCAAGAAATGGAAAGAACCTATGTGTCTGTTGATAGATGATATATCATAAGATGTGATATATATGTACATATACATATAATTTATATTTTATGTATATACATCTGATATATATATAAATTATATAATGGTCAAGAGGTACAAAGTTTCAGTTATGCAGGATGATTAGGCTAAGGACATCCAACGTACCACAATGCTACTATAGTTAACAATACTTTAGTTTATGTTATAATTTGCTAAGAAAGTAAACTTTAAGTGTGTTCACTATAAACAAAGAAAAAATTGAAACTATGAGAGTTGATATTTGCATTAGCTGCTTTGATAGTGGTATTATTTTATAATGTATATGCATATCAAACCGTCAAATTGCACACCTTACCAAACGTGATTTTTTTAGTTGAGGTAACATTGACTTAATATCTAATATTCTAATATATATTAAATATGCTATACCCACCACCAAGTTTCTAATAGTTGTTCACCACTGTCCATCGTATCCATAACACTCTTTGTTTACTCTGCAAGCCCCCTTGCCCTCTGGTAACTTCAGTTGATCAAAATTTCTGATCTAAGAAAAGTGCCTTTCTGGTCTTTAAATACTCTAAATGGCAAAATAGGACATCTATCAAAAACAACTAGTATGCTACCCAGTCAAGTGTGATACTTGTGACAGAGAAAAACAATTACAGATTGTTTGTGTTCTGAGCTGAACTAACCATGCTATTGTTAGTTGCATGTCATTTATTTGAAAGAAGGACTTACAAATAAATTATTATTTTTAAGAATTTTGTATTTAGGAAATATTTTCTCACAGATGAAGGAAAATAACTTTTTAAATTAAAGAAAAACAACTAACAGTATGGTCCCAGTGACATGATTTTAATTTCAAGAAAAACTAAACATTTGATTTGTATCTCCCTTATTTACATGACAACTTCTCAACATATAAAAACTATTTTGTGAACTCAATTGTGATAGTCATTTTAAGTGAAGTGTGTCAACTTTTGGAAGATCTACACTGCTTAGTAAACTAGTAGTCATCTAAATGATCAGTTATGTTTCCAAAAAAATCCATTTCAAGTCAAAGATATATGAATAGATTTTAGCAGGATATGAGTTCATGGATATGATTTCAGATTCCAAATTGCAACTAATCTTTAAGAAAATATAATTTGTTAAGATTGGATGCAATATCAATTTAGATTATCTGATAAGATTATTAAAATAGTCCTCTTTTCCATTTTCCATTTCATTTATATATTTTATTAGTCTAGATTTCTTCATATACTAGAACCAAAAAAAAAATATCATGATAGATTTAATGTCAAAGCCAATATGAGTATACAGCTGATTGAAATTCAGCTAAACATTAAAGATACATACCAACATATAGCAATATTCTCATAAGCATATTTTTGGTATGGAAGCTGTATTTTTTATAAAAATGTTATTTTTGTTGATGTGTGATGTATTTATAATTGTTTTTAAACAAGTATTTTAAAATTTTTCAGTCTTAATTTTTAGTAAAGATCAATAGATATAATTCACAAAACCATGTTATTTGCAATTCTTAATGATTTTTTTAAAAGCATGAATCTAAAACCAAAGGTTTGAGAACCATTGCTTTCAGACTACTCTAATATAAAATTATCAGTTAAAAATTGTAATATTTTTACCAATGGACATTACTGTGTGCTTAGCTCCTTTTTTCATTACCAGACCCTTCTTTCCCTTATATGCAACTCAGCTGCGTCTTATTAAATTACTCGCTTTCTAACGAAATTTTTTTAGTATATTCTTGCCCAGTATGATGACATGCTTCCAATCCAAATTCCGCTGTTTGTGAATGCTAGTAATTAATCTGTACTATTTCTGTTATTTTCATATCTGAAATTGGAAATCAAATATATATATTTGAAAGAGAATGAGATGGTGAAGAGGTGTATCATTTATTATATACATGCCGAACACAAAGAAAGCAAAAGCTTAAAATTATTTTGACCGATTTATGATTCCCTTATTGTCATAAATTGAACTATTTATAAAATTACAGACTTGTCAGCTCTAGTAATTATGATATATGTGCACTAATATTAACATTTTAGTTTTTCCTTCATGCACAATAGAATAAGTTAAGATACATAATATGCTAGTGGCCACTGTAATCATTAGTAAACTAGATTTCTGCAATTCTTTGAAAGAAATAATAAATGAAATATTAGAACATTCTGGGCACACTGTCAGGAAACAATTTTATATATTGAAACTTGTACTGGTTTTCACTGAATATTAATCTTTATGATGTCTTAAAATCTTTTAAAGCAAGAAATTAGGAATTTTACAGAAATAAGTCTTACTGAATTGACTACTTTCTGAAACTGGACTTGATGTCTGAGGTTTAAATCCTTTGATTACTCAGACTAGCTAAAATGATAAAAATATACACATTGTATTTGACTATAATTCAATGAGAATATTAACATCATTTGTTATAAATTTTCTTCTTACTCAAAGTGATATTAATGTAGTGTAAAATTTAATACAACAAATACTGTGTTTGCTCCAATTAGTGAACTTTTTGCTGGGATTTAACATAAAATTAACATCAACATTCATAATGCAAATAAATGAAAATTAGAGTAAGTTTTTTTCATTTATTACGTTGAGACACAAATTACAAATGTCCATATCATGGATTTTATTCTATCACAGTCAAAGCCTAAGAGGAGTTCTGGAGAAAGCATACTTATTGCTCTATGCTTACAAATATTTTTTATTAAATTAAAAAATAACACTCCATGTGATTTAGAAAACAACCCCATGTGATTTTTCTTCTGTCACTTATTTCCTGTTAAATAAGTTTCCATCATGTAATTGCTGCTTCCTCAAAAAAACAAACAAGAAAGCATTATTATTAGCATCAAAAGGTTACTTTAGAAGTTAAGTGAGATAATATAGATGAAACAAATAGAACACTGTCCTATAATCATCAACTCTTCAATAAGTGCTATTTATTGAAAGTAGATTTATCAAAAAATAATGTTTAATGGCAGAATAATTCCAAATGAACTATGCAGATTCTCTTTTCTTAAAAGGAGGAACATGGAATTCATTTTATTAAGTATGGGCAAAAAGATGACTTCTCTCCAAAGAATACATCACGGGGATAAGGTGGTGGAGGAGTAACTATAAATTGGTTAAACCTGAAGAACCTGGCATCAAGTAAACATGAGTAGTGCTGTCATTTGGCAATATGCATTTTAAAAAGGTTTTTTTCCTTTAAAAATATATATTGAAATAACATGATTTATAATATTATATAAATATCATAAATATTCAGAAGTAGAGTAGCTGTCTCATATGGTATTTCTATTCTTAATATTTTTAAGAATTCCTGGCATGACCTGCAGCCCTCATGGATAAGGCCACAGTCGTATTCCACATATATCCCAAGGACTCAGGTTTGAGACCCGTGGCTGGGGGAATCCACCAAGATGAATAACTAAATAAAATAAATATTTCTTCCTCTTCTCTCTTCCTGCCAGCCTGCCTACTCACTTTAATTCCTCTTGTACCTTTCCTTAGATAAAATAGGAAAGAATTTCCATAGCAACTGTTCCAGTTTCCAACCCTATCAACATACAAAGAAAAAAAAAACAAAAAAAAAAAAACAGCAAAGGTTCTTCAATATTAGTTTTGGGAAAACTGACAGCCACGTGTAGAAAAAAAAGGGAAAGAAAGAAAAAATAAATCAGACCACGACCGAACATAACAGGCAAATTAAGACAAATTAATTCATATTAATGACTTGAATAGAAGTCCTGTCCTGAAACTATAAAATATATAGAAAAAAACCTAAACAGTAAAGCTCTCAACATCAGACTTAGTGATGTCTTTATAGATTCAACTTCAAAGGCAAGAAAAAGAAAAGCAAAAATAAACAGATGACCTACATCGAACCAAAAAGCTTTGTTTTTTTTTTTTCTACATATCAAGGTAAACTATCATCAAAACAAAAAACCAACCTGCTGAATGGGAGAGGATATTTACAAATCACACTTCAGATAAGGACTTAATATCCAAAATTATAAGGAACTCATACAACTCAAAAACAAAACAAAGCAACCCAAAACCAAAAATTTGATTGAAAAGTAAGAGATAGTCTGAATGACTTTCTCTAAACAACAAACATTTACTTATACCAGGCTGATGAAAATATGTTCATCCTCACTTATTAAGGAAATGAAATCAAAACCACAGTGAGATATCACCTCACAACTGTTAAAATGGCTATTATCAAAAAGAGATCAAAAAGTGTACTTTTTATATAACTAAATGACAAAAACATTTCATCTCTGTGATATTCTTCCCAAGAACACATAATTTGAGTCTGTGAGAAAAGCATTACATATCACCAATAGAGGTACCTCATTAATATTAAACACGTGTACGAAGATGAGATGTAAAATCAGTATCAAATACTTTCCAAAAGATATTCATTAGCTGACTCTAATCACATTTCCAGTGACTATGTAATACTTGAAACAAGCCCATAAATGTAGTATTTTATTTCTGACTTTAAAATGTTAAAATACGTCTTTTCCCCGAGAGCCATTGACTGTTACTCAATTAGAATTATGTCTGTAAGTAACAGTGAGGATAACACTATACATTAAAAAAATGGGAAATGGGAAACACACTAGAAATGATAACAGTTAAAGAAAAACTAAATCAGCAAAGGTAAATAAAATGCGGATAGGTAGAAAAATAGATAACTTGCCGTGAAATAACTTTATAATTTCAATGACTTCAAGTATGTATGGGGGTGGGTAGATTTTTTTTTTTTCATAAACTATTGAAAGAAGATATACTTCTAGGATATTTGATAACCTGAAGACCACTTTTAAAAGCCTAAAAAGAGAGGTCTATTTTTGATAAATCAACTGCTATTCAAAAACTTTAAAGTGAGTGTCCCAAATTAACATATTTTATTATTAAAATCAGAATTTCGTAAAAACAGAAAAATAAAGTTATTTGTACTCCTAAACTTTATCTGCATAGATTTTAGTATCTCAGAATACTGCATATTATGAACAGTATATGGTATATCTTAAGATTTTTGTGATTTTGCAATGTATTGATACAAAGAACATTTAAAATTCTGTTGACCACCTACTTAAAGCAATATCCAAGAGAAGAAACATTTCTCAAAACATGTTTTTATAGGTAGAGATAAAGTGATGTGGATTTCATAGCTGAAACCTAAGTGAAAGTCACATTCTTTCTCCCTCTCTTATGATTTGCAAAATGTCTTAGTTCAGGAAATTTGGGGCAGAGTTCTACAATAAAGTCACTAAATTTACTTTTTATTATAGGCTATTATGATTATTGAAGTTTGAGTATTTGGGACACTATTTATAGATAGACGTTGATGATCCACTTGAACAAACTGCTTAATGCGGTTTCTTGGTAATCTCAATAAAGAGACAAGGGGAAGAAAACCATAGTCTTTTCTAACCAAGCAACCAATAAATCAGAAAATATACATGGGAAAACATAGAAATGAAAATTACCTTTATTTCTAGTTGAACCTGACAAGCGAAAATGACTTCTACTACTTATTTACCTGGTTTCTGAACCAGGTTTACGATGTGATTCATGGTAATGAGAGTAAGAAAAGAAACTTTTTTTATGTGTGGAAGAGAAAATCATAAAGACAGTACCAAAAAGAGTTTAGGTCACACATTTCTTATCCTTCTTTTCCTTTGTAATTGAGTAAAGTAGACTCCTAGGCTGATACAAGTGTTGAGACAGACAGCATCAACTATCTTCTTAATAGTCCCAGAAAGTTTATGTGTTTGTTTTTATTATAATGGCACAATATTGTTTGATTACTATAGCTTATGGATAATTTGAAATCAAGAAGTGTGGTGCCTTTAGCTTTGTTCTTTCTCAGGATTTCTTTGCCTGCCTAGTATATTTTGTGGTTCCATGCAAATTTAGTATTGTTTTTTTCTATTTCTATGAAAAATGCCATCAGAATTTTGATAGGGATTTCATTTAATGTGTAGATAACTGCGGATTTTAGAGATATTTAAGCAATACTAATTCTTTTTGTCCGTGAACACGGGCTATCTCATTTATTTGTACTTTCTTCAATTTATTTTGCAAAGTTTCATAGTTTTCTATGTAAAGCTATTTCACTTCCTTAGACAAATATATTACTAAATAGTTTATTCTTTTGATGCTATTATGAATATTAATGTTTTATTAAATTAACTTTTGAATAGCAAAAATTATTTTATTTCTTATAAGAGAAGTAAGTATAAATTTATAAAGTAATATGAAATAATAATAGGAAAGGATTTAGGGGCAGATAATGAGGAAAAAAACTAGTAAAAATGAGGTGGAAAGGCACTAAATCAAGTTTCATTTAACATCCTCCTTAGCTGCAAAATATCTTAATAACAATCATAGGAGTCATTTATGAAGAACTCATTATGTGTCAGGTACTATTACAATGACTCTATTAGCTCGTCCAGCTGTTATGTGAGGTAGGACACTCTTACCAAAGTATTACTGATGGGAAAAATGAGAATGTGGAATTTAATAAATAATGCATTTTTATACACTTGATACGTATTAGAATGAAGTATCAAAAGTGAAGATTCCATAGATTTTAAAAATGAGGTCACTGGGCTAAATTCTTTTCTTAGAAACCTTAGGGAGAAAAGTCTTTCACCCAGCATTCTTTGGAAGTGTTTTCAAGGCACAAAACTGCTAGACTGCTCTCTCTACCTCTCTATCCCTCTGTCTCTTAGTTTTTTAAGAAATTGATCACTTAATTTAATGTGAATTATTAAAACATTTCCATTCAAACAAATATACTTTTTTCTTTTCTTTTTTTTTTTTTTTTATGAATCTCAGAGCTCAATTTCTTCACTCTGTCAAGAGAGAAAGAAGAGGAACTTAAGAAACTAATCAAATTATAGACTAATTTTCAATCCATCACTGATATATGTAAAAATATCTACATTTTTCCTTACAAACATAAAACTCATAATGGCATAAAGATTCTTTTAGATTAAGGATGTTTATAAACAAGGTGGTGTATGACAGCTGTAAGAATAGCACAAATATAAATTGAAGTCAGCCTGACTTCACATGGCAGGGAAAAGTTATAAATACCTGCAGGCAGCTAGACACACAGACCACAGGAATTGGGTAAATAAAACTATGAGCAACTCTACTGTTCACAAACACTGTCTGAGACATACATCTACATGATATTTTCTTGAGCAAAGAGAAGTCCCTTAGAGACATGAGCTTTTATATCTTGCAAGCTTCTATCTCCATTCTCCTAATACCTTCTCGTGTTCCCAGAAGTTTGCGGTATATTTTTATCTGATTTCCAGATGACTTAAATGACTTGAACAGTTTCTGATACCTTCAAATGCGAGGATTAGGCTTCAGTTTTTTATAATTTAGAAGAGAACTTTATGATTTTATTTTTTTAAGAATACATTTCTTCGCCTAAATGTCTCCTGATAACTATGCATTATCTTGCACACTATCTGAATGTAATATGATTATATCTCTGCAGCTTGTCATATATTCACTTCAGTTGACATTGTTGCCTTTTGAACAAATGTCTCTGATTTGTATAGATACCTTAATCACAGACTGCAAGGCAGAGGTGAAAAGGAGAACATGAATTTTCTTACAATGCATACCTACAACATGCTCCATTATCTCTTATTGTTCTGCTCTTAAATTTTACAAACTCTTTAAGTGACTTTTTTATCAGAGGAAAATATAAGACTCCAAATTTTAAGTTTTAAAATTTTGCTAATATGTAATTTTATTCAGACTGTTTTACAGTGAGTGGTACATTTTACCTGTACCTTTAAAAATTTAAACCATGGTTTAAAATGCACAAATGAAATAAAATTATGCATTAATTTTCATACTCATATGCTGGGAAAATGTCTAAAAATGAAATGAAAATATGAAATGGATGGCTACTCTAAGTATTAAAGCCTAGAAACACATATTCTGTGTTTAAGATATTCTGATCTATGATTTTCTTAAGAAAAATTGCTAAAATCACAAAGGAAGAGATGTCATAAACTGAAATGTTCAGTCAAAATGGTACACAAAGTATTGTTGTACATGTTTCACAGCTCTGCAATTTTTAGAATATACTTAAATTTTTTCAAACTGTTATGTTTCTTATGACATGGATCATTACAAATGATCAATTACCAATATTAATATTATCCTACAGTTTATGCATGACTGTGATTCTATGCAATAAAGGTACAAAATATGTTAATATCAATTTTTGAATGTTTTCCGTACTGTAGTCTTAAAGAGATTTATTTAAGTATAAGTTACATAACATACAATTATTTTGTTTATAAGGTATAGTTCATGGACTGGTACCTCCTGGGGGACATTTTCTGTTTTTTGGTTTTGTTTTTAATGTATGTAGCATACTTTCTTGCTTCTATGGACATCTTATACATGTTTTTGAAAATCAAATATTTTAGAGTATATGTTTTAATAACTCTACTGACAGATCACTTCACTAAAGATTTGTGTTCAGAGATATCCTCCTCCAAGATTTACCTTTGTTGCTATTTTCCCTTTTGCTTCTATGTATTAGTCATTCTACAGAATGGATTCTGTAGCTTCCTCATTATCTGTAATGTGCAACAACTAACAACTAAGTTCTCTGGTAGTGTGTGTGTGTTTAATATTTATGCTTTTATTTTTGAGTCTGTCTTTTGTAGGGTTCACCTGGGTCACTACGATTTAGTGCTCTACGTTTAAGTGACCAGAAAATTTCCTTAAAAGCCTTGCCTTCAATCTTTTGCCAAAATGATCTCCAAGTGAAGACACACATTTGAAACTTCAAGCAGTTTAGAAAACAGACTTAGCTTGGATAAGGTCTCAAAGTTAACCAAAGGTGAGTGACTATGCTTATTTTCCTATCTCAATTCTAGGCTAGAAATGTATATAACTTTCCACATATATAAGGCCTTCTACATATCTATTAACATGTGAAGATTTTAAAAATCATTTGTGATCATCTAGTTCATTACTAACTGCTTTTCAACACAACTCAAATTAACTTAGAAAACTATGATGTTGCAGGATGATTGCTTTAGTCTTTACTGAGAGTGCCTTGCAGAAAGAGCTTCTCTCTTTGGACATTGGGATGAGCTCTGAGTCACGTCAAATAGACATACACTGAGAAATAGATTTGAGTAGAAATGATTATCTAGGGAGTAAGTCTATTAATTAAGCTCCAACAGCGTTTAAACTCTCCATTGACTGTGAGAATACTAGATATTTACAGTTACTGCACCTTGGAGATAGAGTAGAGGGGGAACTCAGAGGGGTATTAGATTGGTCCCAAGTTGAAAGGTCACAAATAATGCTTTCCTATTGCTCTTCAGTAGTTTTGTTTGTTCAAATAGATGGTTTTTAAGACCATTCTCTTTCTTTAATTTCCAAAGTTCTGAAATAGAAACTTTTAATTATTTGTCAATATTTTCATTATTTTTCTTGGAGAAGAGTTCAGTAAGGATCTCACACTGCCTTTCTGGATGCCAGTCTCCTCTGTTCTATTGTTTAATGTTTCTATTCACTACTGGTAAGAAGTTAGTGATTAACCATGATTTGCGAGGAAGGGATGTACCTTTAGACTTTGCTTTTTTGCTTCACCCAGAATCTATTAGAAAATATAAAGTGAGAGAATAAAAAATACCATTTAAAACTACAACGAAAAGGCTTCAAATTTTATTTGGGACTGAGGGTTATGAAACAAAACCTCAGTACTATAAAATTTGCATTATAGGAAGACAGCAATACTTTATTTTCAAAAGTGTACATTTATTTTATTTCCTTTGCATATGCGTGGAATATTTTTTCTTGTCTTTCTTGTCTTCTTTTCATACTCCAAGAACAGGTGCAACTCTCTTGTTCATTAAGTTGTAAATGTAGACTTTCATAGTAAGAAGTTCTCATTCTAATTCCAAACAATGTGAGATAAGAAAGATAGGTACAAAAATCAGGGTAACTTAGACTTGGGAAATGTGAGAAAATAAATCTGTCTAGAAATGGAACTACTAGATTACATGATAATTATATTTTTAATTTGAGGAATCTCCATACTGTATTCTATAGTGGCTGCACCAATTTATATTCCCACCATCAATGTACAAGTTTACTTTTCTCTTCACCCTTGCCAACAGCTGTTACCTCTTGTCTTATTTTTTCAATAAATTAATATCCTTTAATCATAGAAGACATGAAAATTCTTTCAAAGTGTTCTTGAGAGTGTAAAATTAGGGAGAAAAAATAAAAATAACCATCAGTCTATTTTTGTCCATGAGGCAATTTCCCAGGTCAGCAGAGATGCCTGGAGAAAGCTGCAGAGGGTGAATTCCAAGTAAGAAACTACTCTTTGTTTCACCAAGGGAGTGAGCATTCATCAACCCACACAGGCATACTATCTTCTTGGGAAAATTTTGATCAGTGAAAATCCTTTCTCTAAAACTTAATTGTTTAATATTTCCTCTCAGCTTTTTTTTTCTTCTCTTTTCTTTCATCCAGCTGTCATGAGCCAAGAAGTCCATGTCTTTTTGATGATAACCATTGGCTATATTTAATCAGATTATTTTTATATTGTATATCCATTAACAAATTATTGATGTTATAGCTATTTTAATTGCTTTTCTTCTTTATATTTTGCACTAGAGTAGTATTTAGCAACCCATCATATAATATTAATATGTCCTAAATCTGACTGTATGTATACCTTTACCAATTAGTACCTTCTTAAAGGTCCTTTAAGCACTTCCTGTAAGGCAAGTTTAGTGATGATGAATTTCCTTAAAATTTATTAGAGGATTTCATCTTCAATTTAAATGTTAGCCCTGCTGGGTAAATTATTCCTAGTTGACATGTTTTTCCAGCACTTTGAATATATCATTTCATTTCTCTTGGTCTGAAAGATCTCCCATATTTCTAATAACATGCTCATTGTTCACCTACAATATGTGTCTGAATTTCTGTTGTTTAAACCAATAACGTTTTTTGATATATAGAAACAGATCGAACAAAATGTTGTGTAAGGGCAGGAGGGGACTAAATTATTTTTAGTCTATATTTATCCAGATAAGAAGTTTTTACCATCATATTGTTTAATAACTTACCTTGATTCATATTAATAAAATATATTAGCTTCAGATAAAGGAAAAATCAGATGATCTACCTGAAGAAAAATATACAGAAGTAATTTAGGTAGCATTTTATTCATTTCTGTTTGTCTGTTATATGAATAAAGTAAGCATATTGCATTTTCAAAATTGGGACAATTTTTTAAAGAGAATGTAGGTCTTGCTAGACACGATATTGGACAAGTAGTTATAAACCAGGATACATGACCAATTTAATTGTAGGTCACAATTATCTTCTCCTTCTCTAGTTTCTACTAGCAGATAAAATAAATAGTATGTCTTCTTGTGAATACTGTTATTACTAACTCACTCAGTAAGGATCGCTTCTTAGGAAAGGGAGAGGACACATCTGGTCAGCAAAGATTTGGAAAACAAATGATTCAGTTGAGTTAGTTCCTTCTGATCACTATTTTTTCTAGATACTTTCTAAACATGTCTTTCTGAAAATGCTTAGACACAAAAATATTATTTTGTATTATGGGTACGTAGATTAGATATACTTTCTCTCTTCCAGGATTAGTACAGGGCAAAATAGACCTTCCATGCCTGATGCAAATATTTATGTGAGTTTCAGTTTTCCAGACAGACTCTAAGGAAGAACTGAGTTCTAGAAATCATTAAAGTTATGACATATCCAATCCTACTTGGATTTACCAGCAATAATAATGACATTTTGATGCTATGCCTATTTTACAAGTAAGTCAGAAGGTGAATGTCAATTAAAAGAGAGCTCCACGGTAGCTAGAGGAATTTTGTTAGTAAAACTAAGATTTATTTGTCTCTAGTGCAAAATTCAATGATATTTGTAACAGTCAAAATGTGGCAAAGTGAAAAAAGTAATCTTTTGCATAATAATGAAATACTCCCCAATGATATGAGCACAATGGAAACACTTTCTATTGAACTATAAATAAAAAGATGAATAACCCTATTTTAAAACTGACAAAGGATTTAAATAGAGATTCTTCTAAAGAAGATATACAAGTGGTTAAGAAACAGGAAAACATGCTTAACATTATCAGTCACTGGGAATAAAGGAAACTGAAATTTCTTTATTTTAAAATAATTTATTTAGAATTACTAAAAAGTTTAAGAATAATATAGAATTTTCATGTGTTCACTACATTTTTCATTGTTAACACATTTGATATATATGTTGTATATACTTATCAGACCTTGGAAATTAAAACCGATGAGATGCTTTTTAACCAGTCTCTGAATGCTATGTGAATTTTACTAGTTACTGTACTAGTTTTACTCTTTTACCAGTTATTTCTCTAAGTTTTGATCCTAGATCCAATTCAGCTCTTACATTGCTTTTTGTCTTTGGTACTTGTTTGTTGGCTCAAGCCATTATAGTTTCATGGTCTTTAACTTAGTCTCCATGACACTTGATACTTTTTTTGAAGATTATTGGTCAATTATTTTATAGAATTTCCTTTCAATTTTAGTTAGAGATTATATTATGCTATTATGTATTTTAGAAAGAATAGCAAAAAAGTTACATGGTGTATTTTTCAGTACAATGTTTCAGGAGATACATGGTAATGCTGTGTCCTAAGAGAGGGGCTGTTATCTTAGATCTCTTGGTTTGGATGATATCTGTCAGAACTTTCCACAATAGTATTACTATGTTTTTCCTTTATATTTAATAAAATTGTGGGGTAATACTTTAAAGACTACACAAATACCCTGTTTTCTTCCTTTTAACTTCTTTCTTTATCTCATTTTTATTGTCTGGATTATTTTATACATTCCTTCAATGTTTCTTATTAAATTTTCATTTCAGTTATTCATTTTTGGTAATTTTCCAGCTATTCTTCATTTCTGAGAGCAATTTTGTCTTTTTCTTTTTACTGTCATTTAATTCATGTTATTTTTGCAAAATTAGGGTGAAGAAGTTGTATCTCTTTCATTTTTAGATCTTTCTTTTCTTTCAGGACCAAAATATTTTCTGTACTATTGCTTTTTCCTTTCAGTCACCCAATTGCTAAAATATTCTTCCAGTTATCTTTTTCCATTTTTTTCTCCTTTAAGCACAAATTTTTATTCAAATTGTATTTTCTATCAATGATCTCCATATTTCCAATTTGTCTTTCCTGACATTTTTTAAATATTTTTATACTTAAACTGAATTAGCCTGTAAAGCAACCATAGATCCCATTGCTTATTCCCTTTTTCATTCCATGTATTTTTCTCAAACTCTCTTTGCTTGCCTAGAGATGGGCATGGAGTAGAGACATCAGAAATCTCACGTCATAACTTGGCATTGTTTCTATTTTCGTTCTCAGGTAATTTGGTATTTGGGCATTTTGTTGATTTTCTGTAGTATTCTATTTTCTCCTTCTTGCTGTTCTCTATTTTTAGACAGAATAATTAAAGGCAGAGAACTAGGCAGTCATCAATGTCTTCAGCTATCTCTAAATCTTTATAACATTTCATATTTGAATTCTCTAAAAAATCAAAATTCAGCAGGAGAAGCATTTAACAAATTTAAGAAAGTAAAGATTGGTTGAAAGGCATAAAACTGTACCTGTGGAGTAAGACAAAGCTGTACTATTCTTATAATTGTTGTAGAACTTAATTTTTTTATTGGTGCTAATGTGTTTTATCTTCTACACACAAAAAGAAAAATTTAAAACTTTTAAAATGCTAATTAAAGATCTTTCTGCTTGAAGACACTTGACAGAGATAAGCAGAGGAAAGTCCATCAAGTCTATTATCTTTATAGACAGACCAGTTCTGTTAGCCTCCAAACTGACATTCAACATTTAGTTTCATAATAATGAAATCCTGTACTGATAAATTAACTACAAATTGCCAGTTTTATATACTAAAAATAAGATAACAGCTACCTCAGTTGTGAAAAAGAAAAAGGCCACAAATAGCACTGGTCATTTACAAATGCCGTTAGTCATTTGCCTACTCAAAAGGAATAAATTCCAATAAGAGGTATGACATTCTGCTCTTTAAACCATTAAGTTATTAAAATAAAGCACATTAATCTTATCTGAAGACTGTGGTATTTGACATGGCTTGAAAAGAAAACAAACTTTTGAGGAAAGGGAAAAATGGAAATGATACATAGTCATAAAACAGTGACAAATGCACAATTTATTTTTTGTACTTGGATATCATGTGTAACTTATGCTTATAAGAGTATAGGAATTTCTTTCAAATATCTAAACATCTTTTAAATTACTTAGCCCTTAGCCCCTTCATTATGCTGGCATATAGAAATGAGACAAGAATGAATAACAATAAGCTACTGCAAACTTCTTTCAGAAAAAAAGTTGCATAGTATGATCATGTACCTGCCTTTAAGAGTCTATCTGGTATGGAAACAAGGAAGAATTAGAAAAGTACAACAATGGAGATAAATATAAATATGTTATGGAAATGATAGATGGCTTTTGCAAGGGTACTTCAATGGGAACTTAAGAAAGGGTTGATTTTTTTTTTCTTTTCTTTTTTATTATAGTAATTATTCTACACATTAAAATAATTTCTTCTATATAAGTTCCCCATTTCTTAGATATATTTCAATATACCATGCCCTCCACCAAATCACCAAGTGTTGTTCCCCATTGTCCAGTGGGCTCCACCACCATTTGCCCCCACCTGCCCCATTCCCTTTGGGGAACCTCAGTTCTGTTTCAGATGTTTTAGGCTTGGTTATGTCTCATCTGTTCCTTTGTTTTGTCTAAGGAATGGGTTAATTTTTAAAGAGAAGCAATATGTATGAAATAATACTTAGAAAAACGTAACGGGATCAGCAAATTCTCAAGAAGGGAAGTACTTTAATAATACTTTATTATTATTTTACTATTATTTTATGACTATTTTGAAATGGTTTAACCATAAATGGTCTTCAGTAGATAGGAAAGCATTTTTATTTGCAATTATAGAGATTTGGTTGTTAGGCTAATAAATTTGTATTGTAATTAAGGCAGTATGAATAATGTTTTGTCAGAATTTTTCCTAGAGGTTTTTCCCCATTCTTTTCTAACTATTCATTAAATGTTTCGATTAGTGTATATTGACATCTCAAGTGTTAAATACTGTTCTACATGATGGACAGAGTAATTAACAAGATAGATGAAGTCCTGGTTTTCACCACATTCATCTTTGAGTTAGAGATGCTAAATTGTTAATGGCAAATAAATCATTTAATAAAGTAGTCAGGGCAATAAAAAGAAATAAAATATCACAATTGAGAATGACAGGATGGTTAGACAATATCCAGGGGGTTTGTTTTGTTTTCATTTTTGTGGCCTGCACCCATTCCATGTGCTGCAGCTCTGGTGAATAAAGTCATTGCATTCTGTTAGCGTCCCATCTAACTTTTATTTATCTCCATGTTTATCTCCATGTTTGACCTTCTGAGGGCTTCCTCATAATCCATTGAATTCATTAAACCCGTGTACAGGGAGGTGAGAAATGCACGAAAAAAGGAGAAGTTAACATCCCTCAGACAAGAGACATAACCACAACTATGTGCCACAGCTCCTTTCTTTCCTTTGATGGGCATAAATTGAGGTACATTCTGGATGTTTCCTTGGAGAGGGAGGGTCAAAAGGTATAAACTGGTTTCCAGTAGTGATAATAAACACAATAGTCTATTTAAATTGGCTTTCATCCCTCATTCTCCCCAGTCCATCACTATTGCACTTTAGATTAATTTCCATATATTACCTGCACCCAAGATATTCAAATAGTATGAAAACTATGAAGTTGCAGCATCTCTTAGGAGATTAATCATGAAAAATCAAATATATATGTGTATACATGCACATACATTCATATATATGTCTATATATGTATGTGTATATATATATATTTACACACACACAAACACATACACACAAAGTTATTTGTCATCCTAAAATTTCAGTATACTCTCTTAGACTGTCACAATAAAATAAATTTGAGGACATTAAAAGAAGTTAAGTTGATTCAAATATCATCATGTTTTATTATAGGAACATCTGGCATCTCATCACTTATAATAATATTCATCCCTAAAGTAGACTTCTTTCTTTCATTTTAAAGTGTTTAGTTCGAATGAAACTACAAGCACATTTCTAAAATAGATGACAACATTATCATGCCTATAAATTTCTTTACTGTCATCCCTCAGTTTGTCAATATTTTTGATATTTTCCATGTTTATATTGAGGGCATCCAGTATTGCTCCATTGGTGCCATGCTGTCTCCTTTTAATTTCTACTAAGTCTTTTACTATACTTGTTTTTTTCTTTAAAATACATTATTTTATCTCTCAGATTTTGAGTTTTTAGTATTGTGTTGGTAACAGTATTTCTTTTTTGGGTCACATACCTAGTAAATTACTAAAATAAATAATACTTCCAGAATAAGCAAAATATACTATTATCATTTTTCAAAAATGGAAGAATGAGATGCATACAAAAAAAGATGCATGCAGTTATTTCATGCTGGGAGAATTATACTTACTTAGTGTCTTTTCAGGATTATATTGGTCCTGAAGATTGCCAACTGAGTTTAGAATAATTTCAGTACTCCAGATCTTAGTTCACTAAATATTCCTTTATTATCTTGCTTACATATCAACAGTGGTGATAGTTACAGGTGCCTTCATTTTAAAGTGATTTGCTATATAAATACAATCTTTACGTATGTTAATACTGCTTAAGCCAAATAAAATTCAAGTATGAAGTACAATGAAAATCAAAAAGAATAATTATTTTTATACTAAGAGGACTAAAAGGAAAATTAATTTAATGTAAATTGATATTTTATGCATTAAATATAGATATAATACAGATATATCCAGATGAAAATATTTTTTCTTTTTTAAAAGACAGATGCAGGCAGGTATGAAGGAGAGTAGATAAGCAGGCAGGAAGGAAAAGAGAGGAGGAAGAAACTCCTTGTTCTATTTTTTATTTAGCTGCTAAATGGAACTGGGAATTGAATCCAGGGGTACGTGGCTTGGGCTCTTTCAGGGATAACTGACTAACTGCTGCTCCACCAGGATGTACCAAGATGCAAAATTTTAATAATGTTCAAAGTAAATAAATAAATGTCCACGTCTCTTACATGACATAGACAATCGAACCCTCTCATGCGCAAACTAATAGAAGACTCCTTGTCATACGAATGATCTTGACTGAAAAAGATTAATAAATTACATAAGAGTATTTTAATATTTCTGTAGTGACTGCTTAGAGTATTGACTTGAGAATTTTAATGTCATATTTAGTCTCCAGTTATACATGACAACAGTTGGTTAAGCATTTATACCATGGTTGCTGAATGAAGTAGTGATAGCAAACACAGAATCACTAAGATACTCCTGGTCAAACTACCCTGTATGATCTGAAATTCTGTATGCTGACTTGATATCTTTGAGTCTCAGTTATTCAAAGACTTGACTGTGAGTTCTGCTAATCTCTAGATATGCACCCTCCTCAGGGAGAAAGACTCCTTGCCCAACTAGTATTTTTGTTAACCAGACCACCTCTTACACATCCAGTCTTCAACCTAACAGATTTCAGTTCCCTACCATCCCCTTGAATTACCCATTTGTCTTGATACTACAAACCTACTGGCTCACTCTACACCTCAGTGTAAAGATTCATGTGACTCTGTGTTTTGTTTTTTGTATGATTTCTCCCTCCTTTGAGCTATGAGAATAAGACACAAATAAAATACTACCCATTTTGTCTATACAGTATAATGTATCACGCATTTGATCATCTTATTTTATCTTGATGAGGGATACCTCCCTGACTAAGGGTGAATAGGAGTTGATTGAAATACAGACATAACCAATTTGTCAAAACTGTCACCTGGTGCTTGACCATTTCCTCAAAATGGTACAACCAACACTAATACATGGCTCAATCACACTTAACTTTTAGGAATCGCCAAAGCTATATAACGAAGATTTCAGAGGACAATGAAATAACCTTAGATTAGAGAATAATGGTAGCTCTGAAGATGTGTATGAAGAACAAGGGAAACTAGTTTGATAAAATAGAATCAAAGAGGAGACAAAGGTCAAGAAGGACACATTAAATCCCCACTCCTGGAACATCTTGGAATAGTGGTTAGGTCAGTCACTTGTGAAGGACATAAGTCACATACCCCTGGGTTTCAGTCATTGGGAGCAGGGGGAAACAACCACTGTGACAACTAAATGGAAATAAAATAAAGCACTTTTCCTCCTCTCTGCCTGCCTACCTGCTTGCCTTCATTCTTGTCTGTACCTTTCGTTTTAAAAAAATATCCCCACCATTTGGCATGATGACAACTCTGATCTAGACCAAATTAGAACTGGGAGTAGTCATGGTTCCCTGGTTCTGGAACACTCATCCCTTCTCCCAGAAGACTGCAGACTTCAGACTTCAGACTTCAGGCTTCAACACCATTCCTTCCTTCCCTTCCTCTGCGAAAAGCGCATGTCCTGGTCCCCACGCCAGAGGGGAAGAGGTATTTTGAGCAGAACCTCCCATCTTCCTCTTTGACCAAATAATGACTTTTAAAAATCAATTTCTACTTATGGCCTGAGATATTTATTAGTCACATAGGTGCTATTGGTAACAAAACAATATACTGTTTTTAATTCACCCATCATACACTAGAAGAATAAACTTCCTAAAAGATTTGTTGCAGTATTCCTCTTATGTATTAGAGTGATGAAATAAGAAATTATAACCCACAAAGGCCTGACTACTCTCCATCTGCTAGCCAAAATATGGACATGGAGGAGGGGTTGATGCAAGAAGGAAAGGGCTTCAAGGATTAACTGCCCCAGGAGAATGGTGGGCTCCCATCCCAAAGGCCATCTTAAAATTCCAACCAAACCAAGGGCTTTTTAAGAGAAAAGGGCTACTAATGTTACTGAATTTAGGGACGTGGAAGGAGTGCCGGGGCCCAGTCATTAAGTTAACACTGTCTTGCTTCCTTGTCTCAGTTGACAGCAGGTCCCACTCTGACTCCCTCTGGTGGTTCTGCCTGCTTCGGTGACAATGCTTGTTAGCAGATTGCGCCTAAATCATTTTATAATGAAGCCTCTCCACCATAATTATAAATCATTTATTCATACTATCTTATTCATATTTATTTGACATATGATTTCTCTACCTCCAAAAAGCACTTTCAGTTGCTTGTCTAATGCTGTAAAATGACATGTAAATAAACAATCAAGCTCTCAAAAATAAAGCAAGAAAACAAATAGGAAATGATCTTTGCAGCTAGATGAAAAACTTTATGAAAAAATAGAGTCTTGAAGAAAACACTTGCACTGTAGGTAAAGAAGAAAATGAAGCTAATATTATTTGGTTGATCTGAGGGGAGGGGCATTTTTGAAACTCCTTATGACAAGAAACAATAAGAAAACATAAAGCTAGAGAGGAAAGCAAGCACGGAAGCAGCTAGCCATTTCTGGTGGCTCTGACCTTGGTGTTTCGTGGGCACATCTGGGGAAAGAACACGAAGTATAACTCAAGTACAGTGAAAAATTAAACAAAGGACTCAGGCATCAAGCGTCCTAAAAAATAAAGGTATGTGAATCCCACCTGTTTAGGGAGGCAAAAGCTGTTTGTTTTTCAGTCTTCACTCAGGTCAAGACCTACAGAAACACAAACACAGAAGAATAAAAATTCTAGAAAGACTTCAGAAGTACAAACCTCCTCTTAGAGAGATTTGAGACTAGAATTCATACTAGAATTTTTAATCTTAAAAGCACAAAAAAGATAATCGTGCTGGTGTTAGTCACAAATAGGTAGTGCCCCCAGGCACCTTGGCAGAAGCAAAGGCAATTCTAAGCAAAAAAAAAAACATCTTAAATTACTCCCTTAGAGAGGAGGTAAAACAAACAACAACAACAAAAAAATGAAAAACACATCCTCAACAAAACACAATGATCATAAACAAAACCAAGGAAATATAAAATACAAAAAATACCATTAAATAGCTAATAGTAGAACTATTATATGTAGCATATACAAGAAATATGTTTTAATAAATAAAAATTAAATATACATATTACTAAATTTCAAGAGACAAGAAAAAATAAAAATGTTTAGAAGCTAGGAATTCAATAAAGATTCATAGTAGGTAGCCCTGAGAACCAAAGCAGTCAGTACCCAGGGAGATGTAGTGTCAACTATCTGTAACATTGCTATTTCAGGGAGAAAAGGGAAAAATAACAGAAATGAATAATTCTGAGAAATCTGCCTTTCATTTATTTTTCCTTTTTTTGAAATACATTTATTGTGATGAAATGCATATAAATAAAATTTATATTTTAATCATTTTTAAGTATATATTTCGGTAGTGTTAAATATAATCACATTGTTGTTCAGTTATCATCACCAACATCTCTAGAACTTTTCCAATTTCAAGCAAAAGCTTTATGCCCATTAAAAAATAGCTACTCATTTACTCTTTGCCCTGGCTCCTGACAACCACTATTGTACTTTTCCTTAGGAATTGGATTAGACTAGGTACCTCATATAAGGAAAATCAAACAAAATTTTCATTCTTTTGTGTCTGGTTTATTTCACTTATCTTAATTTAAGGTCCATTCATGTAGCATGTATCATTATTTCATTTCTTTTAAAGGCTAAATATATTCCATATATATTATGTATTTTTCTATAGATATGTATGTGGGATATATATTATGTAATACATACAGTATTGTTTTTATCAATTATACACTTAGCATCTATCAATACACATTATGTTATCTCCACCTTTGGCTATTGTGAATAATGCTATTATAGACAGTGCGTACAAATATATCTTTGTGTCCCTGCTTTAAATCCTTTTGGTCGTTGTAGGCACAGTGAAGCAGGACATGACTAAACCTAAGTTTACATTCCTTACAATCCTTTCCCAAGGTCAGGTGCCATTGATAACATCTTAAAGGCATGCCTCCAGCATAGGGCAGAACATTTCTCTAGTAGACCATTTGTTTTCTATATGTCACTCAACATGATATTTTCCAGAGAGTTAAATTCTTGGTTCTAATTGAGACTTCAGAATTAATGATCAATCAGTACTGTTGTAATCTCATTCTATACAACCACTGCAAATTTTACTGCCATTTTTCAGCAGTGTCTTCTACAGATTGGCCACTCATGGATTCATAACGAATTCATGGCTCATGCTGCTGGGCTTCTGAGTGACTTCTTTGCGATTGAAAAGTGTTATGCTCAGTTCTTAAGAGACGGGTCTGCAGCAATATAGTTACATACCTAGAAGTAGATTTGCTGGATACTATCATATAGTAATTCAATGTTTAATTTTTGGGGTAGCCACCATAAGCAAAATCATGTAAAAAGAAGCATTTTAATAAAAAAGTACTAAACGTCAAATAGATATATGAAAAAAATTTATGTACAAGAGCGAAATTTTTATTGAAAAACCTTAGAGATAGCATAAATAAATAAACAGATGTACTGTTTATAGATAGGAAGACTCAAAGTTTAATATATGTTAATTCTTGCCAAGTTAAACTAAATAGTTAATATAATCTCAATCAAATTGTTACAGCTTTTTGGGAGAAACCAAGCGAGTATTCATTAGAAGTATTTTAGGCAGATTTATTACACGCGTGGTCTCAGGTGGGATTTCTTCCTCAAAGAGCTGAGCCCCAGTTTCCAGTTAGAACATACTTATATAGGCTAGAGCAACACAGGAAGAGAGGGATATAAATTAGGGGAAGGGGTTTCAAGCTCAGGAAGTTCTTTGTCTGCTGGCAACATTCCAGCAAGCTCAGGTTACAGGAGGTGTCATGGCTTCACTTTGTGGTTGCTGGAAGCAGGAAGCAGGCCTTTTCGACCCCCTACAAAATTAGTTATCATTAATTTTAAGAAACTTTGAAATATTAGTTTGAAAAATTGTATCAAGCTAAGAAGCCAATGCATTACTAAGGCACTCCTGAAGAGAAGTAACAATTGGATATGATTGCCTCACCATAATTTTTACAGTGTTACACAAATTATATACCATAAATTTTAAAACTTTGTATTTTCCAACTGCCTCACCACCCCCACAAACAATATGAACACCCCATTAGGTAATCAGGTTTGCCAATATGAAAATGTGGTGGTCCCTGTCTCGTTTCCTTTTCTGTCTTCCCTTGACTGTGCACCCCAGTAACATTCAAAAATCATAGTGAAAGTCTCTCATGCCTGCTCTTGTGTATTTTGACTAAAGGTCCAATAAAGTAATTTTTCCACAGGACCTCACTTTCTCTACTATACTACCTGCTTGGTTGAGCCCTCTCCCTTGGCATTTCCTTCCATGGGATCCCTCCTGGCATGAAATAACTGTTTTTCTAGGACATATGAATATATTAAACACTTGTTTCACCTTTTCTATGTTAGCTCTTGTAACTGCCCCTACTCAGGGGCTATCACCTAAAAGGGCACAGAACAAATCAATACAGTATGTTAATGAAATGGGATTATAGAAATTGATTAACGGAACTGAATAGTTCTAGGTAGAGATATCATATACTATCAAGACAACATTGTCAACTGGTAGTAAAAGATTTACTATCAATTACACAGTGCTTAGAGATTATGTACATATATTAGCATGAGACTGTACGTATCTTAACAATAAAGTACTACCCCTACCTCACATCATAAAAAACACTTTTGAGGGAGGTTAAATAAATGTTAAAGTGTAAAGCAAAAGAGTGAAATTTATACTGGAAAATACAAATCTTTTTTATCTTTTCTGGAAAAAAGGAAAAAAAATGTTAAAAAGTAAATGTCATAGAGGAATAGACTTAAAATTGACAATTTTATAGAAGGGAAACAAATAAGCTGCAGCTATTTGCACCAGCATGAATATCTTCAAAGCATAACATTGAATAAAATAAGCAAAGTGATGTCATTCATATAACATTTAAAAAGCAAAATTAAATCATGTCTTTTTTTTGATAGGATGCTATAAATTATAAAGAAAAACAAGTAAATAAAGTTAGTAGAGGAAAGCTAGTGGAAGAACCCTTAAGAAATTTGTTACTGATCATATTTTTTTTATGTAAGTTGCACAGTGAGAATACAGGTATTTCTTTTATTCTTATCCTTAAAGCTCTATATTTTCAACACATAAGCTTTTATTTTTTTTAAAAAAAGCAGTGTATCTTAAGAAATGTTTTAATATTTGCAAGGAAATTGAGATGATAGTACAAATGTCATATGCCCTGCACCTAACTTCTTCTATTATTAGTATATTTGTGGCATACATTTGCTATAATTAATGAACCATATTCTCTGTTGTCCTTTTTAGTTTCTAGAAACTCCATCAGAATGCATTACATTTAGTAGTCATCATTATTGGGCTACTCCAACCTGTGACAACTTCTCAGTTTGTTTTTTGTTTTACATTTTGTTATGACCTTAACATTTTCGAGTAGTATTGTTTAGGCACTTTGTACAATGTCTTTTGGTTGGGATTTGTTTGGAGCATTCATCATGATGAGATTGAGGTTAAATGTGTTTAAGGGAGAAAGACCACAATTATTAGGTGTGGTTTCATCATATCATATCAAGTGTACATGCTAATAACATAACATCACTATCAATAATTTTGATGACTCTAATTTTTTATTTCTACTTGCTCAGTGTCACCTTCCTAGTAGACTCTTCTATTCCCTTTTGAAACCCTAGAAAAATAAACTAAAATGTTTAAAACTATTCACTTTTGCTCCCTATTGAACATCTGTAACATAGAATAACAAATATTCATGCATGAGGTTTTCTGAGAAAAGAATTAATTCTGACTTTACAGAATTATTTCAAATGTATAAATTCCACCTGAGATCTACAATACTGAGTTTAATTTTTCCTTTGTGCCTTAAATATGGGGGCCCAAATAATGGACTTTATTTTCCTTTTTCAAATTACTTTTTGAGGAAATCTGCTTAATCCTTTAATGGTTGTGCTTTACTCTTTCCCTTAGAAAAGTCCTCTTTGAAAGTCTAAGGGGGTGGTGAATTCAACAGTCACAGGAATTTATTTGGCTTTCTCTCCTCACTCCTGGCTTGCGTGCTCCTCTGTGGTGGTCATATTTATGCCTCTGTGTATTGGCAAAAGCTTCCGTGGAGGAAGGCTAAATTATTTTTCCTTACCAGATTTATATATCATGACACTTATGTTGCTTAAGCCTATGTTTGCTTGAATACTTGTTCTACTTTTCAAAATAAATCTTACAGAATATGCTGCATTTTTGATACTAATTTAATTCAGTAAATCAGTAAGAAATTTGAATTTCTATCTTTTAGGCGACAACCAGTAAAGTGATAAGTTTTTCATAAGAACAAACTAAAGAAAATATCTCAAAAATAATGCAGCTAATGCTTTAAAAACAAGATTAACACTAGTATTTTCTATTTTCCTTCTACCCACAGTAAATCAAATTCCAAACAGTGCAAAAATAAAGCAGATAAAAGTAACTGTCTTAGCATTAAAAACTGCACCTGGTGTTCATATAACTGTTCCAAAATCACAAATTTAATTTAATAAAGCTGAAAAAAAAATCAGAAAAAAGCCTCAGAGGTCTAAACATAGTTTTATAACTTTCCCCTTCACCTCGTGCTACCGTCATTTCTGTTACCCACATTCTATAGTGCCTTTTACCTTCAGTATATGATGTGTGCCTTCACTGTACATTTTAATCAATAGTGTGTCAGACTGTAGTCGATAGGGTGACAAGGAAATGACAGTAGGGAAGAAAGAAGAGTAAGGGAAAGGTCATATCAAGGCCTCATTTTATAAATCACACATTATATAATCCTGTGTTACCATCCCAACCTACCCAGTCTGAAGTTTGACAACTTCCATAATACTGTATGAAATTACATTGTAAACCCATCTTTCCAGGATATTTTATTTTTTTACATAAGCATATCTTTTCACATGTCAAAACTTGGCTTTTCACAATAACATTAGTTATTCACAGGAACCAACTCTGAATTTTAGTCTCTCTCTCTTTTTTTTTTTTTTTTTTTTTTTTTCCTGTTCACAGGACTGAAGAACTAACCAACTCCTGGTTCTCCATTGTGGCTTTCGTCTAAACTTTATTCTGAAAACAGCTTTTTAAAATTCATTGCCATTCCTTCCTTATCACTCTTTTGAACTCTAGTTATCTTCTAAATCATTTTGTTATTTGGGTCACAATTCTCCAAACAAGTTTCCTTTTATTGACTGTATTCATTTTCATGTGTTCATTAAAGAGTCATAGAACACTTAGCTTTATGTACTGTATCTCCCACAACTATAAAGACTATGACATTACATTCAAGTATAACCATGCTGTTACCTTTCCATCTTCTTCTGCTTTAATAACCTCTATTTTCTTACTCCACTTTCATCAAACATTTGTGACTTAATCCTGTGTAATCTAAACTATTACCTTTGTGGAAATGGTCCTCTCAGTGGTTTCTGATCTAATACTTTACGGATCCAATGACCTTTCCTCAATATTAAAATTTATCTGTGCTATCCCACGCTATACTAACAAAGAAATCTCTGAATTTCAGGGCTGTAGCAAAACATTTTTTTTTTCTCACATTAAAAAAAAAAAGAGATCCAATATTCCAGATCCTGTTGCTCTGTTGAATAACTTTCATGTAAACACTGATTCAAGAATGTGGTTTTATTCTATGCTGTGATTTCTCCATCTTCAGATGTGTGTAAAATATCATACCGAAACATTTAGATGAGTCTGGGTTTTAGGGACAGAGAGGAAACTAGGAGGTGTGAAAAGTCAATATGCTGGCTTTTAATTTCTTTGAACTCATTACTATTATCTATTTTATTATTTTACTATTTACTATTATCAAAAACTAGGCACATGATACTATGTAGATTGTTTACTTTTTGAGATGCCTATGCATGTTCCTCTCTATAAAGTCTCTAATATATTATCAATGGCTTATTTTTCTCAATAACCCTATTTCAGATGTTCCATAATATTTTTTACTCCCTCATGTACATCAAAAACCTTCACATGCCTACCTATTACCTGTTCTATTTTTCTAAATACGTCTGGCTTTATCTAATGTATATTCTCTTCTTATTAAATCTTTAGCATATTCAAAACATAATTGATCTCCTTGACACAACTCTCCTCCTTTTCATTTTTTTATTTTTGTTATTAGAATTATCATAACTAAAAAAATTATCCAAGACTAGATATACAAAGAGGAGTAAGTATTTAGGTGTAGACAAATTTTACTCATGTTTTCTTAGGAAATGTACTTACTCATTTGCTCAAGAATAGGATAGAGGTTAAATTCACAGGATATTTTTCAATTCAAAAAAGGTAATCACTGAACAACATGTGTGAAATTAGGCAAGAAATTTGTTTTATTTCTGGGTGTGGAAGAATACAAGAGTGTTTGATACGAGCAAAATGTAGACTGCTGTGATATAATAACTAATATCAAGTTCAAGGTTAATAAACACATGCTTGAAATGTGTGTTTAAAGCATTTATAAAGAATTCAGTTTCAAATCTAGTTACAACAATTTTGGACATAGATAGCAACCTAGGAAGTCAAAATCTAAGAAACAGGGAAACTTAAAGTTAAGGTTCATCTGAATATGTGTCAGGGATTCTTAGGAGGACTCAAAAATGAGCAGAGCATTTGACATTCTCAGAATTGTTTTATGCAAATATTACCTACATTTTCCCGTATATAAAACATTTTCAAAAGGAAGATATATATGCATGGTGAACATTGAAAATAAGCATCCTGTTTGCCTTTCTCAGTATTTGTCTCTCTGAATTCTTTATTATGGTGTAATCATTGTTAGGATAATAGGAGGGAATTGAATTTGTAAGGGTTTAGAGAACATAAAATAGAGAAAGAGCCCAGTGTATATAAGTATAGAAAACAATCTATATTTAAACTGGGTTTGTAATAGGGTGTGGTCAGTAAAATATCCTAAAATTTCCTGTGGTAAGCCAATATAAATACTTTCTGTAATCATATGATTCTTTAAAATCCAAAGCTTATTAAGAGTATCCTAAAGTTGCTGACACCAAAAACTATTTTTTCACAACTTTACTTTTCATCTTGTTATTTTCCCATAAACTTTGATGAAGCTGAATGGTACTATAAAACATTCCAATACGTTGTCAGCATGCTCACGGAAGTTCCCAGTCTTTTCTCTCTGCTTCTTTCTTCTTAGATTCTTAAAGAACCAGCTCATAAGTACCTACTCTCTGAGGTCTTTCCTCCAGCAAAATTTTCTACAAAATTATCTTTCATAAAAAATGAGCTAATTATTTAGTAGAATGCTACTAATAAAAGAATAATACAATGATTGCAAACAATTTTGCTAAACCCTAGGTTGCTATCTCCATAGTACCAATAAGTCTCTGAAGGAAATTTTGAAAACATTTCTATATGTGCTTTGTTGATCTCAACTTACAAACATTATGGGTTCTTTTCCCTGTAAAGGTGAAGAAGCTGTATCTTGAATTCATGTTTTATTTAACAATAGATTCAGTTTAATTTATTTTTATATTGTCAAAATATTTATTTTCAATTTAATTAAATTGAAGAATAGCAGAATTTTCTTGAGTGTGTGGTTTTGTTTGCTACTGTTGAGAAAGCTGTGGTGTACTGGGAGAAACAAAACACTTCAAATTAAGGATCTAGAGCTAAAAATCTGCTTCTGCAAAGTCCTACCCACATAATTGCAAGTCTCTAATTCTCTGCATTCCATATTTTTGCAGGCATAAAGTGAGACTATAAATATTGAGCTCATGGCATATATTAAGCATTAGGTGATCAGACATATGAAAACATCTCGATTTAGTAACTGACACATTATTCAAAATTCATCCATTTATTCATTTGTTAATTGACATCTCCATTGACCTATTTGTCTCTAAAGTGACAAGACATAATGCCCCAGAGCAAATTGTTTCCTAGTAAGTTAAAACTAATTTAAGTTCATTTTATTCCATCACCAAAAATCCAGCATTTGTAAAGTACTGAAAAAGTGCAGATAATGTGTTTATGAAAAGCACAGAATTTGAAGAATTGCCTGATGCACTTCTTCTAAAACTCTTGCTTTGCCTTTATAGCACTTGCTTCAGACTCAAACTAGAAAACCACTTACTAAGTAATTTGCTTATTTGCATAGGAGTGGCAAGGACTCCAGATATCAGGGTTGGGTCCAGTCACTTAACACCAAATGATTTTGATCACTTCTTTTTCTTCTGAAACACTACTGCTTGTGATACTTCA
Organism: Solenodon paradoxus; assembly: GCA_004363575.1. Taxonomy (NCBI): domain Eukaryota; kingdom Metazoa; phylum Chordata; class Mammalia; order Eulipotyphla; family Solenodontidae; genus Solenodon; species Solenodon paradoxus. Next base: position 697,608 of record RJWH01000417.1, read on the forward strand.
TTCTCTTGACCTTTGCCTTTTTCAATCATCTCTCTAGCATTAAGTCCTCTCTTAATCTACTCCATGTCTTCTGCTGATACCACTGCCTTCATCGAAGATAATATCGAAGGAAACTCAAACTTAAAATATTCAAAATACAACTGTTAATTTTGTCTTTCAATCTTTTCATTATCACCTACCCGTGTTTTTAGCTTCTTTTATGTTTCCCAACTCAGTAATATGCAATATCATACCCACAATTGTTCAAATACTCTCAGACCTGATTTACTTATTTTTGCCTAACTTACTACAATAAATCCATGTTCTAGTCCATTCAACTTTACATAAAGATATTTACTATCAGCCCCTGTCTCTCATTTACTACCATTCTTATTCAGCTGCCATCATCTGTCCCCTGAAATATATGGTAGTCTCTAATTGGCTTTCCGATCTATACTTACCCATACTTATATTAGCGGATCCTTGTTAAAAAAATTCAAACGTTAACCTACTCTTGGAAAATAACCTGTGTAAAGCTCTTAAGAGTGTATGCACATCATAGACTTTAAATAAATGTTAATTCTCTCTTCTCTGATTCTTTTCCATGATCTTTAATCTTTTTATCTTCATTTGATAGGTCTAAAATGCTCTTCAGCAATACCCTTAAGCACACCCTGGTGGAGTTACAGTTAGGTGGCAGTTTACATACACCCCAAGGATCTAGTTTCACTTCCTGGGGCTGGGATGAACAACCAAGATGAACAACTAAATAAATAAAAACTCTCCCTCTTCTTTCTTCCTGCCTTCCTGCTTCTGCTTGCCTTCACTCCTGCTGGTACCTTACCTTAAAAAATAAAACACACAAACAAACAAAAAAGTAGAAGAATGGTGTGGAGTGTCTTCTTTGTGCAACCTTACCTCAATTATTTGTTGATTTTTCCCTAAAAGAAGTTTATTTCTACTTTTTGGTGCTACCAGAGCTGGCTGCATGAGATTCTATTATACAACAAGTGACAATGATTTGCCATTTAGAATGGTAATATTAGATTTAAATGATAATATTCCTTAATTTTCCTTGAAGGAAAATACATGTTTGAGCTATTTTTACCTTATCACGGTATTCAGATATATCTTATTATAGTAAATGTTCAAGAACATTTTCATTAAATTAAATTAACAAAACAAAACAAAAACTAAATCTTTACTGTGATTGCAAAATGGTGGTTACCAGAGGCTGTGGGGAGAATTGGTTGAGCGCTCAATTGGATGAGAATAGTAGGCTTGGTTTTGGAACACACACCTGTCAAAGTGTAAAACTGTATCCTTGAAAGTTATATAGTATTGTAAACTAATGATACCTCAATAAATAAATAATAAAATCAAATACAAATAAAAGCAAGGGAGGAAAATTAGGGAAGATGAAAAAATCGTCTTTGTCTTTGTGAATATATTTCATTTAATAAAAGGAAATGTTCATTAAATGAATGAAACTCTAAAAATTTAGCAATACAATTGAATAGTTACTTCTTTTAGATTACAGTAGACAACATGGGAGAGAAAAAGTTAATACCAGAGAGAAAAAAGTGGGAAGAGATAGAACACAGGATAACTATTATGTCTGAGTATAACATGTGTTTAACTTTGAAATACAATGAATGGATTATCAGAATTTGGGAGTATGTTTAGTTTTCTTTGTTTAAATAAAACCCCAAGCACAAGATTTTTTTAGAAAGGTATTCCTAGAAAAAGTTCTATAAGTAGATATTAATAGAGAAACTTCACTATTTCAATAATCAAATTTATGAATGCATAGTAAAATATATAAAATGCATGCTTTAGAAAGTATGCACACTCTAATTAATATGCAAGTATTAATATCACTAAACCAGTTTTATCCAGTTTGAAATATGAGAACTGAAAGTTCTAGCGAAGTTATACATGTAATATAAATATCATGGCGTCAAATATTTAAAGGAACTTTAATAAATTGTTTCAGCTGTTGTGTTCTACAAATAATTTTGAATATTACATTAACTTTTCTTTGACCATAAGGAAGAACATTTAATTATATGTAATTGAGTTGTCATGCATAGTTAATGGAATATATTTTTCTAAGATCTTTTGGAAGTACAAAGTTCTTAAATGACAAAGTAATCACTTGACAAATTTAAATATGTGCAAGATAAATAAGTATTCATACTTAGAAATTTTGTTTTATAACCACTTATATTTTTATGACTATACAAATTTTCTATGTAATACGGTATAGTCTTTTTCACTTAAAAAATATTACAATCATTCCTCTACCCACATTATCCTATTAGTTATTTCACAGAAGAGAACATTTCAAAATTTTTATATTAAAAATTGTTATCATTATCCTTTTTTTTTAAGGGAAGTTACAGGCAGGAATGAAGGTGAACAGAGACAGGCAGAAAGAGAGAGCAGGAAGAAGTATTTTATTTAGTTGCTCATTTTGGTTGCTTGCCAAGTATGGGGAAGTGAACCCCAGTCCTTAGGATGTATGTGAACTGTACCAAATATCGCTGACTAAACCGCTATCCACCAGGGCATGCCTCATTATCCTTTCATATACATGCATCTTTGTTCAAAATACAATTATTTACTTGGAATAGATATCTAAAAGATTAATAACTTATTCAAAATGTATGACTTTAAAATTAAAACTCCTACCAGTGGAGTATAAGGGCCATCCATTTTGTAGATGTATAACTAAGTTCCTTAGAATCAGACTAGAAAGAGTATTAATTGACTAGTTTATCTTCTTTTTAAAATGCTTCATTCATTTATACTGTATATTTGGATTAGGTAGATTTTTGTATTAGAGCATATGTGTTTATATTGACATTAACATTTTTCTATATTCAATTAATAGAGAAATAATATTTTCAAATTTTTACGTAATATCTTATCTTAAATAATTATGAAAAAAGTTAAACTTTATGTTGTTTTATAGATTGACTTTTTTCTTTAGAGTTTATCTGGAATTCTGTTTAGAAAGACCTTTCTAAGCACCTAAATATGCTCTTTTTCTAGAATTATCTTTAATTCTTTTTTTTTCTTCAAAGGAAAGCTGCAGGCAGGAATGAAGGTAAGTAGGTAGACAGACAGGAAGAGAGAGGAGGAAGAAGCATTTTGTTTTACTTTTATTTAGTTGTCCACACTGGTTGTTTCCCCACAAACCTGGGACTGTAACCCAGAAGTATGTGGCCTTCACGCCTTCGGAGGTGATTGAAGCAGCCACGGCTTCATCAAGTTATGCCCTCTTAATTCTTTTTTGCTTGTATTTTCTTTTTTTACATATTTTTTATAAGTTGTGTTATTTATTTTGGTATTGATATGAAATCAAAGAACAACATCTTTCTACTTAGTCTGTTTTGATATCACACATTTATATTAAAATCATCTGCATGTTCTTCACTGATTGGGTATTAAATCATCCTGATATTCTAAATTCATGTATAAATTAAGTCTTATTTGCTAGCTCATAATTTAGTCCTATTGATACTATCTTCCTAGTAGTGGAAGACTGGTAATTAAATTGATGTGATTTCTTTATTATATTATGTAGTCTCACAGCATTTATAATTTTGGGACATTTGATTATTCAAGAATTAGATATTTTTGTTACTTCTTTTGTTACTATAGTGTTTCCAATATGTGCAAAATATTTTCAAGCTATTGTGACTTTTTTGCAGTCTTTTTCTCATTATTTCTTTATAGTAATTGTTTTATTTTCTTCTAACATTTTATATGGTAGAATAGTTCTGTGACTATCTTCATATATTTACAGCTTAATATTTTTATTTCCTTTTATTTTATTTCTCTGCTTGAAACTGCCACCATATATCTATTAATGTGCATTATTACAGATGGTGAATTGACATTTATTTATAGCCTTTAAGTTTTTAATTTATTTTTACAGCTTCAAACTAACATGTTCCTCAAGCTGAAGAAAAACTTATAAATATTTCCTTCTTTCTACTACTCCTTGTTTCTATATCAAGAACAATAATTTTGTCCATAAGATTATAAACATGAATCAACATAACCATTCTTTTTGTCAGTTTATTGTTTCCTCCAGTAGTTTTGGAGATGTTACCAAATTTGTTCCCCCACTCCCTTGGTTGAAACTGTGCAATATAATTTTTTAATTTAAAAAATTTATAATTTTTTTAAAGGGAAGGTACAAGCAAGAATGAAGGCAAGTAGACAAGCAAGAAGGAAGAGAGAGGAGCTAGAAGAACCTTATTATATTCAATGGTTCACCAATTTTTGTTTCCAGGGCTCTGGGTCTTGAACTGGGGAGGTTGGGATGTATGTGGAGTGTACCTGGTTAAATATTCTAGGTCACTAGTGTGCAGCTATAATATAATTTTTGGTCTCCATAATTTCAATACTTGATTGATTTATAATGGTATGTATTACTTACATCAGTTTTATTTTTCTTGTCTAATAAATATATTCCTTTATAAGATCTGATGTCTTAATGTATATCTTTCTTTTTGTATCTTATAAAAACTTTTTCTTTAACTTTACCTAAAACTGCTCTGTAAATTCACTTTTAATTCCTTAATGTATCATATTTTAAATATATTTATGTCTTGCCTGTTCACATTTTTCCTTCCCTTATGAAACAGAATTTTCATAAGCTTTATAAACATTTTACTCTATTTGTTCATATACCCTTTTATAGTAAAAGCTTTATTTAGGTTTCTTATGTTCCTAAGAAAACATGTATATTCTTCATCAGTCAATTGACATTTTTCTTTATATATACATGTAAATGTATATGTATACATATACATATACATATACTTTGCATCTTGATAATTATTTTGTGTTTGACATTGAACCTCAACAGAAGCCAGATGAAATATAACTAGGATCTTTTTTGGATACAGAAACAACTTTTCACTATCTGCAACTGTTTTTCCATTTTCTGATAAAATATTCCTCTCTGATTACCACAGCTATCTGGTTCCATCCTCTTAATGTCAGGGACTTACAAATTCAGTCCAGGCTTACTATGTTTGCCAGTAGAAAAAAAAAAGATTTTACTTAACCAAACTTTTTTTTTTTTTTACCTAATATCACAGGGTATCTGGTCTTGATCCAAAGAGTCCATTAATTTAGACTTTTGTCTGAATCATCACAAAATGTTATTGATCTTATATTAACATTGAAGAGAAGACCTCAGTATTACTGTCTGAGTGGTCTGAGACATGACAAAAAAAGATCTTCCAGAATTATCACAAATTTCTTTTGTGATTCATAGAGATGATATAGAATTATTTTCAGAGCATGATTCCTTTTTTTATTCAAAAGTCTTATTTTTAGAAATGTTAAGCCTTACAAAACTGAAATTTAGATTGCATTGATCATTATTAAGTTAATAGCACTAAGTGACTCAAATAGTTGAATAATAAAATATACTGTATTAAATTGAAAAGTCAGTAAATTCATATGTGAGGGCCTAGAAGACTATAAAATAACTTAATTTTAAATAAATACAGAAAATTTATTTAGGGACTTTCTAATATTGAGTGATAAAGTTAATTTTAAAGTATTCTACTATCTTTATATAGAATACTCAGAAAATCTATAGTTCAAATATATAGATAATAAGAAGAAACAAGAAACATTTTGTTAAGCAGTCGCATACGGTGAGTAGTTTTCTATTTCAGACAACGCAATACTATATGTTTTTTCAAGTGGTGGGTTGTTCAACAGTCAAAATTCAACGATCTTAAATACTAATAGCATTAATTTTATATTCTATGTGGAAGTCCAGTGCTTATGTTTGAAAGTTTCCCTTTAAACAAAAACCAAAACTGAAAACACATAATGACATAGCTTTCAGAGTAGGCTGAAAAATGTAAGAGAAACTTAATCTCCCTCACAATTAAACTAAAACCCAACAAATTAAAATATTAAAGGAGATCCTTCTGACCTGACTAAATCCCTGTCTGTCCCAGTCTTTCTTTAACATTTTTAATTTATAAGCTGAATAGCACAGTGTGCGATCTATTTCTATCAGTGAATGACATATGTGATTAAAAGCATTGCCTTAATTAAACAGCAGATGCTTTGGATCTCTGATCATTCATAGAGGTCAGACTTCAATCAGATTAGTTTGATAAACTCCATCTCTCCTTGCAATTAACACCTCTCTTACCATAAGTTCCCCCAGAGAATGCTACTATAAGTGGCATTGAGAAGTGAAGATCTGTGGTTTTTACTACTTGTAAACTAAATTTAACATGTCACATTTCATGGATGCCAGCAGAGGACATAACGCTCATAAGTCAGAGACAAAGTACTTGATTACTTATAACAAAACAAGAAGTATGAAATTCATGTTTATATGGGCTTTTTTGTTTGCTTTGTTTTGTTTTTGTCTCCCCATTTCTCTTGGTGGCAATGTGGGAAAGCACAACTGGATTTTGTACATAAGTTGGTATCACAGCTGAGGACCTCCAAATATAGGAAACTCCACTCTAATGGCCTGTGAGAAAGCCTGGCTAACCTTTGCCTTGGAGAGAAATTTCATCTTCTAAGGTTGTTCACTGTACAATCATCTTTGAAAAGATGGACCAGTACAAAGTTGTCATGTGTCTGCTCATGACTGTGTTGTCAGGCATCAATACTGTGTACCTGAACCAGCTCTACAAAGGAAATCATGCTTGTAAGGTTGGCCTTTGATAAACACCTGGCATCATGATTGGTAAACAGTTCTTTGCATTAATATAAAACGTTCCCTAAGTGATAGTGGAACTCACGGTCACTACACTGTACAAAAGGAATACTTGCTTTCCTTCTGGGAGTCTGGAATTTTGGTACAAGTGTTACCAGCTCTCAGTAAAAATCCTGAGACAACAAGTCTCTAATGAGCTACTCTGCTGGACAGTCACTCTCACAAATATTGTCACAACAAATTTCTGAGTAGTTGAGTTAGTTCTGTGTGAGTCCCTGGGAAGGGATCATGGGAGCAGGTACCTGTTTTCCTCCTGCCATCCCTGTGTGTGCCTTTTCTCTTTGCTGATTTTGCTTTTTTATTCTTTCGCTATAAAGAATTATAGCTGTAAATGTAATTATTTGTTGAGTCCTGTGAATACTCCTAGAGAATCAGTGGATATGGGAATGATCTTGGTGATACCAACACAATGAGAAATTCAAAAGCACAAGGAACCTATGAAGAATTATGTTAAAACAACTTTCAGTCAAATGTTCTTAAGAATAATGGTACTCATACCTCACCTGTCATATCTATACATTTTACCATTGTGACATGAAGAAGATAAATATAGTTTCTATCAGCTTTCAGTCCCCTACTCCTCTAATTCAGCAACTACACACATAGGCAAATCATAACCGAAATACAAGTTAGGTGAAACTTAAGTGTGTCTTCATAACACATTCCTCCTCTTCTAGGTGACCTGACACCTTATACTCTGCTGTTGCCATCCAATTTATGGGTGGTGACTTCACAAGTTCTCAAGAATTGAAATTTTCCAATCTGTCTTTTATTATTATAATATATCTGCATCCTATCAGGTAAACATAACTCTACCAATTCCAAGAGTTAGTCAGTTATTTGATAAATTATTCTCAATTAATACATTCATACATTAAGAAATGCAGCCATTTAATTAGATCAGTTTAACTCAGCAAGCATGGATTGCATGTCATTTACAAGCAGGTCATATGGATAATATAAACAATGCTTTAGAGTTTCTAAGTTTAAAAAAAGGCATCACCCATTAAGAAAGAAATATGATTAAGTAAAATGGGTACTTGTTGGGAAAGCAAACAAGCTAGTTTTTAGGTTCTAAGTAATGTTGGAAAAACCACTTCTCCAAGTTTCGTAGCAACTTCATCAAATGAGGAAATTGCACTAGAGTGTTATTAAAATTCACTTTAGACACAAATTCTACGTAATATTTGTCTCACTTGATACATTATTTAATAATTTAGAGAAACAATAGATATCAATTATTTAGCATATACAATTTGCTAGGCACTATTAATAGTACCAATAATAGCATATTTTTAGTCAATGCTAAATGTTCATAAGCTGGGTGCTGTTTTGTATTTATAAAACTATATCACGGATTTCTCATATCAAATTTGAAAAATACTAATGCAATAAAAAAATTAAGTATTGAGATTCAGAGAGAAATTTTTCAGTATCACATAGCTACAAAATGTGAAAAAATACTGACTTTTTAACCCCCAATTCTCTGGGCTGAATAGTGTAAGAATGTACCTTCATGAAGGGATTGACCTTGCCTCTATCCTCAGGCAGAACGCACTTTGACTATAAAATATGCCAGCACCACCACAACACACAGTACAGGAACTGGGTTTCTCATTGGCTCCTCAGCCTGTCAGCATTCCATAATTTATTCTCTACTGATTCAAATAATAACAAACTTTGTATTAGCTGCTTAAATAAAGACATTTATTTTATCAAAGTCTAGAGTCCAAGATCAAGGTATTGGTAGAGTTGACTTCTTCTGAAGTACTCTCTCCTTGGCATGTAAAATGACCCTTACCTTCCTGTGTTTGCACATAGATTTCCTCTGTCCTTATTTCATCTTTTTACAGGGATATCAGTCTTGCTGGAAGAAGGCCCATATAATGACCTCATTTTATCTCTTTAAAGACTGTCTGAAAATTCATTTATATCCTGAGGTATTGGGGGTTAGAAATTCAAGACAGGAATTTTAGGAAAGTATAATGCAGAATGGTGATTAAAACTCAGGCTCTGTTCTTAAGTTTCCAGGCTTTCATTCTACCCTACACATTCTCAAATTTCAGATGTAGAACAGTAACTTCAACTTTTACCTGCATTTCAAACCCGGGCAACAAACTTTTTATTCATCAGTCCCTATAATCATATTAGTCATTAGCTAGTTCCTAAAATCTGACTTTTTATAGAAATAGAAATAGAGATAGCGACAGAGACAGAGATAGGGAGATAGATACATGTCTCCTTTTATTTCTGTTTTTCTGGAGAATCATGTTTCCATATCAGCACTGATCTATGTGTATGACATTCTCAAGGAAAAATGAAGATTTTCTTTTGGATTGAGAAATGCTTAATTCATAACCTCTTGGGGCATGTGTTTTAAACCCAAATTCTTTACAGAAATAGAAAATTTATATGAGGTGAGATTCCATTCTCAGTGGCACAAAATACCTGAGAAAAGCAAATATATACTAGAAACTGGAAAAAAAAAGTCTCTGAACCAGACTTCCTTTGAACAAATTCCCATTTTGCAGTTTCTGAGATAAGGAACCAGGGTAAACCAGTTAATCAATTCATGTTTACTTATTCTCATTTGTACAAAGAGAGTTAAGGGAGGATTGAAATTTATTACATAAAAATAAGATTTAAGAAGGAGACATATACTAGAAACTTGATATAAGTTAGATATTATTATTAATTTCAATAAACAAAAATGATGTGACTGAGTACTCGTGTTGTCACTGTGAGATTGACTTTTTCTTTCCCCAGAGCAACTACTCAATGTATAATTTCATTATACTACTTATATATTTTGGTTCTGATCAATTATTTCTGTCTTCTTATTGGCATTGGGATTCATGTGCATTGCTTTAAGACTGGAGAAAGTATAAGTAACATTAGAAGCTGCTTTTAAATCAATAAATCTTTCCACTATGCCATCAAACTGGAGATTAGTTATTGATTTAGGAGACATCTTTATCTTGTATCTAGTGCTACATCCAAATCATTGCCAATTCACCTCCAGAGAATTAATTCCATTGTCTGCTCAGTAGTTCTCATTGCAAGCACTTCTCTGGCCATTGTCCTGTAGTCCTGACTAGAGATCCACACCATGAGGGCATAAAATCTGAATTCTTCAGATCTTTATTTTGCATAATCTGTGAAGTCTTTATTCTGAAACACACCTACAGAACTAGGAGAGATCTTCCAGGGAAAGTTTTTGTTCAA